>LOJH01040650.1:14925-34920 GCA_001685095.1 Ellobius talpinus
GTTGCAGTGGTCACAGTGTCCCTTCACAACAACAGGAACCCTAACGAGAATACCACCCTGTTTCAATTGTGTGTGCTCTTTTATTGTAGCCTACTGACTACAGTTTGTGCTATACAAGTACTCTTTGGCATGGTCCCAACCCCTGGGATGTATTTGACATCCATGGGCCACATCCTTAAAGAAAACTGACTGTCCATCCTCCAGAAGCCATGAATTGTTGATAACTTCCCAGTTAGGGGTGGGGGCTCATGGTCCTCTCTCTTGTCCGTGTTAGAATGCTGATTGGCTTCTTCTTGTACAGGTCTTGTGCAGACAGCCACAGCTGCTATGAGTTTATGAGTACAGTGGCCCTGTCACGTTCAGAAGATAGTGTTTCACGCTGGTCCTCAGTGACCTATGACTTTTACAATCTTACCACCACATTATGGGTAGTGGTCCCTGAGCCTTGAAAGGAAAGGGTGTGATCTGGATGTCTTGTTAGTGGCTAAGCACTCCACTAATACTCTGCACTTTTACTAGTCGTGAGTTTCAATGTTAACTACTGTACACCGCACAAAGAAACTCTCCAATAAGATCAGGGAATGGTATTAATCTATAATTATACGAATTTAGAGGGAAGTTTCATACTGTGTCCATTCAGTAAAATAGTAATAGACTCACACTAGAGTCTTTGAGCTCACCAGCCATTAGTTGTCAGCCAGATTGCTCTGAATTAAACTTACAGTTTTCTCACCCACTCCTTTCAGCCTATATGCATACTTCAGAAATGTGGTGCTTTCTATTCTTTGCTAAAAATAGTATCTAAAAATAGTATACAACCAATGTCAATATGAACTTACAGCAGCTACAGTTACACGCACGGGACCTGCATAAGACAAACCCTCTGAATAGTCTGTCACGTTTAAGGAAGTAAAATGGATGCATAGAACATTACCCCTGCTGAACTATTGCCTACTGATAGACTCAGGGAGGGGAAATCGTGGTCTACTGCTGTGTACCCACTGGTGAACCTATCAAGCTCCCTTGGACAGTTTCATAGGCACACAGACAGCCATGGTCAAGCCCAGAGGGACACAAACAATGCAAAAAGACATGAATGCAGGAAGGATGGGGTGAGGGCAATCAGAAGGCATTGTATACATGTATCAAATTAGCAAAGAACAGATTAGATTAATTCAAAAAGTAAAGAAAATTTTTGTTTATGATGTGAATGCTTCCAGCTGTCATTTGAATTGTTGAAAGGACGATTTATGAAAACTCTTCATCCTGAAAGTCCAGGATTTTTTAAATTTTTTATTTTCTTTATATTTCTCATCTATTTTTCAATGCCCAAAGTACTGAGTAACTTAGAAAAGTATGCTCTAAGTATACAATATATTTTAAGTGTATTCTCCCCATATACAATACCCTTCTCTTCTCCTTCCTCGTGGCTCCCATTACATATTCTCATAAACAGTATTGCTTCTATTTCCATATTACATGTATAAATATTATTGTATATATCTATATAACACCTTGAGGCCACAAATGAAAGAAAACATGATAGGCATCCTTCTGCAATGCCTTAATTCATTTAATATGATTGTCTCCCGTTGTATCTATTTTCTTGCAAATGACATAACTGTCTTTTTCCTTGTGACAAAAAATACATGATTTATATATACCAGTCTTTTATATTTATTCCTCTATTGACAACTACCTAATTGGCTCCTTTATTTAGCTATTGTGAATAATACTGCAACAATGGTCAAGTATTTATATGATATGTTCACCTGGACTCCCTCAGTTAGTATACAGAGCTGATGTAACTGAACTTTATAATAGATTTATTTTCAGATTTTTATTTAAAAGCTTCCATACTAATTTTCACAATGTCTGAGCTAGTTTATGTTCCCACTAGCAGTATGTAAAGGTTACATTTTGTCTGTATAATTTTACCACTTATTTATTATATGTATTCTTAAAACTGCCATTCTGGTTTATTACTATTTTCAAAAATTGAAAGTCACAAGGAAAAAAGTAGTATAAAAGTAATGTGTCCTAGAATAATGGCATGTAAATGACTTCACTGAGGTTAAGGGCATTTAATTAGTATGATAATATTAACTCAAAATTGATGTTCTGAAGATTTATTTATGGAAGATAATAATTTTGAAAAATGGTGTTATACTTGCACCTTTAATTATAATTACGAGATATATATATCATAATAATGGGTTTCACTATGACCTTTCTGCACACATGTATGGAACACTGATATATTCACCCCAATCTAACTAGCCTCTCTGGCCCCTCCTCTCTTCCTCCTCTTAGTCTTGCCATAGCAGTCCCACCTGGCTGAATAAACTTCTGTTGTACACATATGCCACATTCACCTGATGTGGGATTCCCCTCCATATGCTCTTAATATGTTTTATTGCCATTGGTTAATAAAGAAGCTGCTTTTGGCTAATGGCTTAAAAGAATATAGCCAGGCTGGAAAAGATGTATAGAAAGAGTAGGCGGGGTCAGAGAGACGCCATGTAGCCACAGAAGGAGACAGATGCACCCTAGAATCTTGTTGGTAAACCACGAACCTTGTGGTAAAATATAAAATAATAGGAATGGATTAATTTAAGATATAACAGCTAGCTAGAAATATACTTAAGCTATTGGCCAAACAGTATCATAATTAATATAGTTTCTGTGTGATTATTTCAGGTCTGGGAAGCCAGGAACAAATGAGCAGCCTCTGCCTACATTTACCTGATGGACACTTAAGCTGGTTCCATAAATTGTCCATTACTAATAATGTCACAATCAACATGTATGTTGGATTCTCTTATGTGTGCTACCTTCATTTTCTTCATGCACATGAAGAGTGGTATAGGTGGATCATGTAGTAGCTTTGTTTTATTCTATGAGAAACCTTCATAATGTTTTTCATGGTTATGTTATCAATTTACATTCATTATAATAATAAGAGTTTGGTTTCACATATACCCTGCCAGCAATTGTTATTTTTTAATAATAGTCATTCTGACTGAACTGAGAAGAAATCTCAGTGTAGTTTTGATATGGATTTTATTTCACCTATGATTAAAAATGTTGAATATTCTTCATATATTTTTATACATACTATTTAACTATAAGATTGACTACTCATCAAACTTGGCTATGACTGTATTTGAATGTTTGACTCATGGATACTCTTAATTGTCTGTTTTTACTTTAGCACAATAGCCTGTAGTTTTAATCCAAATTTGCTAGTTCCTAAAACATTATTCAGTATACTAGTCAAGTAAAATGTGCCAACTTTAAAGTATGAACTAAGAATTTTTATCATTACTTTTTGTTGGTTCCAAGAGCACACTCTCCCATACTTATCTGTGGGCTTATACCACAATGATGACATTGTGATAGTTAAAATAATAATAATATATTATTTTTATATCTAACTCATATGAATAGTAATATTGTTATGCAGGGTAGCATACATACAATGCCAAGACAAAGAAGTCTAAAACATATGAATCCTGACTTCAAAGGCTGGGTTTCATAGTGAGACCCTCTCAAAAAATGTAATGATATATTTTCAACAATTCTATCATCAGTGAGACAAGCTCGTAGTCAGAGCCTTAGTTAATAGGAATCCTATTTCAATGGAGAGCACATTTGGAAGAATGATGCAGAGTTAGAAGCTTTATTATTGTCTAGAAATGGACCATAGCTTCCTTGTATGATGAATATATGGCTATTATCCTATTGCTTTTGCTATTTACAAAAACATTATACATATTTTATAGCTTACTTACATTCCCTTTCCCAATTAAGTATCTTAAATTATTACTGAATGAATGGTCTTGGAGTTCTCAGTCATTCTAACAATTTTTTTCCCATGGTTACAACTGTATCCCAGTCTGCAAACTGCCCTTGCACCAATACCATAGTAGTTCATACCTTCACTTCCAAGAGTACTATGAAAACCAGGGAATATTCTCTTAAAGGGTTTTGATTATTTATACATGTATGCCTGCATGTCTCATGTGTACATGAGTGCAGAGGCATGTGGAAGACAGAGACATTGGATTCCCGGGTAACTAGAGTTAGAGGTCAATGTAAGCTACCAGGCTTGGATGCTGGGAGCCAAACTCTAATTCTCTGCAAGAATAGTACTTGTTTTTAACAACTGAGCCACCTCTCCAGCCCTAGGGACTCCCTTTTTACATGGTTCTCTCTATACAATATTACGGAACAGTGACAACTTGATTTTCATGACATCTTTCCCATAACCTGTACTGGTTTGTGATTTTAGAGTTTCATCCCGAAACTTTACTTACTATTCTTCATTACTACAATTAATAGTCAGAAGTATTCAAAAGAGCAGTGATTACATATGCAGAGCTTGATTCTTCTATGTCCAATAATATCATTTACCAATTATTTCACAAACTGTAAACACAAACACAATCAATTTCATCCATTAAACACAGTAAAAAATAGAACTTGATTATATCTAGAGTTAATTTATTCATTTGATAGCCTCCCATGAAATGCCTGGTATACATGAATCATGGGGAGGTCAACTATCAAACTCCTCCAACTTCTCTGCGAAGTATATGGAGAGTCCAATAATGTTGGAATCATGGGTTATCCAATGAGAAAGAGCACACAGTGTAAGGAGGTGCTGTAGGATCTGTGGAACTCTCTGGTACTGAGGAGAGTTCAGGAAAACAAGGTTTGCTCTGGATTGGATATTATAAAAAACAAACTGACTGGGTATTTTATCAAATAGTTTCTATTAAGGGGAAAGATAAATGTGAAGGAGTACCTATACTTGACAAGGAAACCATCATTATTCCTGTTATCTGGGAGAAAAGGATGTTTTGTAATCTTTGGTTGGTGCTATAATCATGTTTTTGTCTGTTTTCTAATGAGGTCATCAATTAATCATTTTCTGCCAGCTCATTCTATTTCTAGAGTGATCTTTCCTGACATCCATACTCTGTGTGATTAGTTTCAGCAGGAGAACATCTTGATCTCACTCTGAGTGCTAGGGTAGCTCTGACTATCACGACATACCTGATAGTGTTGACATTGTCATATGTTGAGGTCTGGTTTTCTTTTCTTATCCTTCTTTTTTTTCTTGTCTTAAAAAAAGGCAGAACCTCCATCTGGTAATTAAAATAATGGCAACAATGAGTAGAAACACAAAGTGTACATGCACACGCACACAAACACACTCCAGATACTTGAGCACTTTAGTAGATTAATTAATATAGTTCCTATAAGAGCTCAATAAAGTAAATATTATTGTTATTCTTATTTTAGAATAGCAAAGTGAGATAAAGAGAAGCTAGGTGCTTTTGCCGAGTGATGTATAACTACATGTGAATTCACGTCTTCAGTGATCAGATTAAACAGCTCAAAATATGTAAATAACATGGCAGGTTTTATTGTGATATTTATTATTTGGGTATTATTTATTATATGACATGCAGCTCAGGTGGATCATTCATTTATACCAGGATGGAACTTCATGTCAGGAGAAGCCGCAGGTTGGCTAGCCATCTTGTGTCCACAGTCAGAAATGAGGCAATAAACAGGAAGTCGGAATAAATTACAAACCCCAAGGCCCACCCCTTGTGACCTACTTCCTTCAACAAACTCCATCTCCTAAAGGTTCTATAACCTTCCCAAATACACCACTAATTTGAAACTAATTGTTCAAATGCATGCATCTATGGGGGCAGGGAACATGACACATTTAAATCACAACATTCCATCCCTTTCCTCCATAAGTTAATGACCATCTCATGATGCAAAATATATTTTGTTTGCAACTTCAAATGTCTTCAATAGTTTGCCAGCCCTAACTTGGTGCTCAGTTTCCATGAAGAGATTCAATGACCACTGCAACTTTTATAAAGGAAAGGATTTAATTGGGGGTTGCTTCAAGTTTCAGAGAATTCAGCCCATTGTCATCATGGGAAGGAGCATGGCAGCATGTAGGCCAACATGGTACTGAAGACATAGCTACATGTGCATGTGAGCCCATGAACAGCTGAGAGAGAGTCAATGGACCTGGATTGAATTTATGACAATCTCAAAGCCCACCCCAGTAACACACTTCCTCAAACAAGGCCACACCTACCCCAAAAAAGCCATTATCTCCTAACCCTTCTAAGTAGTGTCATTCCTTGGTGACCAAGCATTCAAATATGTGAGCCTATGGGAGCCATTTTTATTTGAACCACCACAGGTCCCAACATTATTCAAAAGTCAAAAGTCTCTTCTAAGGCTCAAAGTAGTATTTTAACTGTGATACCTTGTATAATTAAAAACAAATTATATGCTTCCAACCACACGGTATCACAGAGAAAATATCCTTTCTTCAAAGGAGAAGATCGAACTGAAACAATACTCAAACCCAGCAATGCAAACATCAAATCCTACAGCTCCATACTCAGTTTCTGGTGTTCTGATGGATCATCTGGGTCTACAGAACACATTGTCTCTCTCAGACTAACTCTACTCCAAGCCTGCAACTTTCTCCTTGCCAACATTCCAGGGTCCTGGCATCTCCAGCATCTCTGGGTCTCTCTTGCAACAAAGGCTGAACTTCATAGGTTCCATACAGTAACCTTCCACAGCATCTGGGCAGGGAATCCTACTGGTCACACATTGCCTGGTGTCTTAGTTACTTTTCTATTGTTGCACTAAGATACTACAACCAAAGCAACTTATAGAAGAAAATATATATTGGGGGCTTAAAGTTTCAGCAGGTAATCCGTGAATATCATATCAGGGAGTATAGCAGCAGGTAGGTATGGTGACTGAACAGTAGCCAAGAGCCTATATTTGATCCATGAGGCAGAACAATAACTGGGGATGGTATGGGCTTAAACCCCCAAAACTCAATGACATGCCTCCACCCAAAAGGCTGCACAGCCTAATCCATCCCAAGGAGTTCCAACAACTGGGGACCAAGCATTTAAATATAAGAGCCTATGGGGCCCATTCTCACTTAAACCACCACACCTGGTTCTTAGAAACTGTGATGTAAGAATCTACAACCCCCTCAACTTATTCATGCAATGTAAAACCAGTACAACATGGATGCAGTCACCATGTTGGATTATCAGCTTGAAAAATACCCTGCCAGCCCTGAACCACAGTTTCAGTGAACTCCATGTGCCTTACAGGTTAACCCTAGAAAACTATATAGTGTTTGGGGACAGGGAACCCTTTCCATGGTGTTCTCAGTGGCTCTACTTTCAAATGTAGTCATATTTTCATAAGATGGAGCTTTACATGCCTGTTGCCTAAACTTAAACTTGCCCTAAATTTTATATTTTTCATATTTTTTTACCATCTTTCACACATGCCACATCCTGAAACACTAGCCTGTCTTGAAGTTTCCTACACAAAAGGGAGTCCTTTACATTTTGGTCTAGCCACATACAAGTTCTCAGGACCTGGGCTGGATGCAGCCACATTCTTTGTCAGACTAAAACAGGAATGGCTTACAGATCAATTTATAATAAAATCTATACCCACACGCACACCAAATATCTCATGAGCCAAGCCTCCACTATCCACGTTTCTCTTCCACCACAATGGTCCATTAATCTCTGCTTATAGTAATTTAGGGGAAATTTTTCTACATTCCTCTTACAAATTGGTTCCAAAGCCTATGAACCACATGGTCACATTCATCCCAACAATGACTCAACATGAGTATTAGTTACTTTCCCCACTGTTGTAACCTGATACATGATGAGAAGCAATGTAAGCAAGCGCAGCTGTATTTGGCTTGCTTTACCTTTCAAGGGGATCGCTCTATTGCTACAAGGAGGACATGGCATCAGGAGAAGGAGGAATGATGGTTGTAGGAGGAGGCCTTCTTGTTACATATTACATTACAGTCTAAAAGCAGAGAATGAACAGGAAGTGGGATTTGGCTATAAAGACTCCCATTGACTGACCTCATCCAGTGGAGCTCCATCTTCTGAATATTCCACAGCATTCCTAAACCACCACCATGTGTAACAAGATCCCAAGGTCAAAATCTCAATCTCCCCCTCACCCCCTGCCACACACATGTCTTTCTTCTTCTCTCCATCTCTCTCTGTAGAGGTAAGATCTGAAGGTTTGTTTAATTCTGAAGACTGTTTATCCCTAGCTTTTCTTCTTCGTTGTATCTTTTGTGAAAACCATATTTGTCTGTTAAGATAATAGGAACAGAAATAAATAGGCTTTTAATGAACAACTCTATGGTAACACGTTTAAAATTTTATCTACAGCTATGGGGATCATACCATTCAAACTCCCCTATTGTGCCTAGTTCATTACTGCATTAGTAGTGAAGATAGTGTCTGTATCTTTGTTTCTGTCTGTGTGTGTTTGTGTGTGTGTGTGTGTGTGAGAGAGAGAGAGAGAGAGAATGCATGCATGCACGAGTGTGTGTGTCTGTGTGTCTGTGCTTCCTACCTTCTTAATATTTGGTTTTCCCCAAAGTAGTTTTTCCAGAGAGAATGCATGCCTGGTAGCTCTCTAAGTTTTTGGTTACTCTTATGTACTGGAGTTCTTTGTTGTACTAAGTTGTTGAAAAAAGACTATTATCTTTATTATATAAACTTCTTGTTAAACTTCAGTCTTTAGTGTGTCTTTCTGTACATTGAAGCTGGGAACATAATTTTTTTTCATTAGTGATGGTGAATATTTTTGTCCCTTACTTCCTTCTCTGATGGCAGTATTTCTAGTATGTTATTTGATTCTCTCAACCTTGTTGACTCTGAATCTTTAGAAGAGAATAAAAATCAGAAGGGGATGGAATATGAAGAATGTTCTTCCACCTGAAATATGACTATGGTGATAACTTTTCGCCTGGAGATCAGGCCTTTGCTATGGAGTAAGCTTTGAGAATATTTACACAAAGGCTATATTTCCTCTCCCCTACACCACCCCAGTGAGATCTTCCTGGAATCATCAATGTCAGAATTTGCTTGGGCTTTTTAGAGGTAAGCTCCCTAAAATTGTAGGAAACCCCTAGAAATGTGTTCACCAGGAATTGCTTGCTCTAGCGCTAGCCTACAGTCAGCCTCTAGGGACTCATTAAAACTATCACGAAGGTGTTTATAGGACACTGAGGACCACAGAGGCTCTTTCTTACAGCCATGAAATCGGTAAGTGTGCCTCAGTAATGCACTTACCTCTCCAAATGGCCTAGAGGAGATTTACTTGGTGAATTCAGTTTCTCTACATCCAAGGAAAGATGGACTTCAATTTGTCCATGTCTTTGCTGTTAATTTGGGAGTGATGACTCCCAGGGTCTTTGTTTATCAAGATATAACTAGAAAGTCCTCATTCAAGAATTAAAATTAAGGCAAAATTTTCACTAGAATTTGTTTCTGTGTTTGTTTTATTTTACCAGGAGGAGGCGGTGTTGTTGTTCTTCCTTTTGTTCTTTCCAATACAATCTTCCTTTGTGGTGAAATGATGGGGTGTATTAGAATGTTTTGATTCCTGCCTTGTTATTTTTGGTTTATCTAGTACATATTTTTGCCATTAAGCTTCCAGGAAAACATCTTTTGATTATGAAACTATTTTTGAAATATTAACAACTTAGCCTGGCCATAAAGAATAGGCACAAATGAGCAAGAGAAAATATACCAAACAATACCAAACAATGCAGTCTCTACCTTCTCCCATTTTGAATTGTAGATTTCCTTATTATTTTTTGTTGCCTATCTCATCCTTCATGGTGTAGTTATTGCTTCCGAATTGTCTAGCTCTTTAGTCTTTATACTAGAGTCTGAGTGGCTTACTTGCTGCTTATCCCTCGGTAGAACAGCTTAGAGTATTTTGTGTATTTGCTTTTACTGGTGAGATTTACAGTTTCCCATGCTTCCTTCTTGCTCATTAAATGTTTTTCTTAATGTTTATAAGTGTTTCTTAATGTTTCATTTGAAGGATTTCTTTTAGCTTTTCTCTATATGGCAACTTATTTACTTCTTCATTTCTAAGTAACAGTTTTGACTGACATTTAGTCACGTTGTTTTTCTTCTGTATGGTGTAACTCTTGTCCTGGAATTTTACCTTGATGTGAGGAAAAACAAGAAGCCCCAAGCCCACTCCAGGCCAGGAAAGGACTTCATACTGTTCTCATCTGTCCTCTAGTCTCCTTCTCTGCTCTGTTCAGATTCAGAGACATGTTACTGCCCATCACCTTTCAAAGATGGTGGACAAACTCATGACTTGCTTCAGTGTGGATATCCCTATTGTCCCAATGGGTGGTAGCAGTTGTTATCTCAAGGTGTTGGGGTCAGATTTTAAAAGACCAGTATAAGAATGAATAAGAAATAAAAATAAAATAAAAATAAAATTTTAACTCATCTGAACGAAAATGTGTGCTAAGTGGAAGATTTTCAAATATTCAGGTACAGTCTCAATCTTCAGGGCCCACAGTCTAAGATGGACATTTATTAATGTTTTAGTGAAACCCCATTGATCAACTTCTAGAGATGTGTAGATGGGCAGCTAGATTGCTTTGCTAAGGATGCAATCAGGCATGGTTTGGAAAACAATCTTTATTGCATCTGATTATGTGTTCAACTGAGAGTTGGTTCTTCCATCTTCCTTTACACTAACAGCATTCTGTCCACTTCCACTGCTGTCTTGATGGTCACCTCTTCTTCCTGGGATGGAGAAAATAAATACGGTAGAACAAGAAAGATAAAGAAAATGTAATGACTGCTGCTAGTAGATTACCCTTTCCTTTTATCTTAACTCCACAGTCATACACATACGACAGTGAGTTCATTTCCAGCTCCACTGCAGCAAACAGTTCAAGAACATGTGCAGGTTTCTTAAGACCTCACTTCCCTTTTCTCCCTTTTCTCCCTGGTGCGGGAGAATTGTCTGTAATCTGTCAATCATGTTTTAAATAAATGCTNTATAACTTATAGAGATCTCTGTGTGATTTTCTTTGGGGCTTGCCGGCTGTGCGGAACTGGACGGGACAGAAAACCCCAACAAGCAGGCCTTTTCTCCCCTCTACTTTTCCATTTTCCCCACAGGACTATTGTGCCCATGGGCCAATGAGCTCTCAGCTTAGACTTAAGACCCAAACCTCTGATCCAACTGGGTCCCTATCCTCTCTCCAGGCCATTCTTATTCCCTGAGGTTGTGCTGAGCTATCTGCCCAGAGGGACAACACTATTTCCTCTTAAAGTAGAGGACTATCATGTAGGAACAGAAAAAGTTCCCAGTCAAAGCTCTCTAATTTCTCACTTAATAAAGGTCAGTTTCCCTAGGAGAACTGGGTGTGCCTCCAAACAGCCAATCACAGCCCTGCTCTTTGTTCTATAAGCTCCCTGTCCTATGAGGTTTCTATTCCTGTAGGCCTTACCTCTCCCAAGAGAAGGCCACCCCATCTTCGAGGATCCTCTAGCCCAAGAATATTAGTTGCTGCGTGGAAACCAAAATAGGGACACTTCTTAAAGAGGAAAGATGCTCTCTGCTGGTCCTTAGAAATGATCTGAACTTCCTGAAGGAGCTGGAAAGCTTGGGCCAAACCACAACTTACAGTAATGTAAGATTCCTGGGCCAGAAGCAGAGGGCCTGGTTAATCGCCATCATTCCCAGAGCTGACAAGCTCCCCTCTCTTCCTGATGGAGGTGCAAGCCTGCATTGGAGGGACAGATTGCTGAGCAGACCCAGCCCTTGCTCACTTCTGTCCTTTTGGAGAATCAAACATACAGCCTGACTCCAGGGTTTCTTCGCACCGTCTTCCTCGGTGGGCTGTCGCTCCTCTGCCTTCTCTTCCTTGTGTTCCTCTTCCTTCTCATTGTTGTCCTCTTGCTTTTGCCGGGTGTGCTCTGATTCCACATTGCCAATTATCTGGGACATAACAAGATGGAAGACGTGGCAGCTGAATCCCTCCTTGAACCCATTCTGCACATGCTGTTGGAGGCAATCTAAGGTAGTATAGACTCGGCAACAGGCCATGCACTTGTAGCCATTCTCAATGGTCACCAGTGAGTCAGGTGTCTTGGCCCTGGGTCTCTCTTCAACCATGGGTGACTCTGGCGGGCTATCTAATTCTAGCCTTTCTTCATGTTCTTTCTCTTCACCACTTTGTTCACTGTCCGACAGGAGGTTTCTGGTGGACACATCAGAGGGTGGAGCACTTACCCACACACTCTCAGGAAGGGTGGCTTCTTCCATCCTTGGATGCTTTTCTAGGGACTCTGAGGTTTCGCTTGTGTCCCAGGAGATAGCCACACCTTTTATCACGTGCACCCGCATGTAGTATACTTTCATACCCCTTTCATCTTTGTTCATACATGGAGAGGACACACAAGTCTTATATGAAGGAAAGGATGAGGAGGCAGGTTGTGAGGTAGCATCAGTCGCCTCTCCTTCTGGAACCTGGGCTCGTGATGATCCAGGCTTGGAACTGTCTTGTTGTAATTTCTGGGTTCCTGGCAAATGAAAGCAGAGATATAAGAACATTTTCAGAGAGAAAGTTGAGGGCACATGAGTGAGAATATATGTGACACAGAAGAAGAGGCCTTGGGTGATATGATTGAATGATGAGCTTTGGTATTTACTGTTTGCTTTCTAGGGTGGTGCGTATGCTGTGGATTTTTATGTACAGGGATGTTAGCAGATGGTGTGTACTTAGGAATGTGGAGTATGAGAGTGAGAAATGAAGACTATGAAGTGGAGGTAGAATGTGTATGTGGTGAGGATGGGATCTTGGGACCTCATTGCTATAGTATTTGTGCAATGTGGGCTATGGTGTCCAAGGACAGCATCATGTGTCATGTGTCATACATTTTCATGTTGTGTCTGGACTGAGAATACACATATCTGTGTGGAGTATGGCTGTGTGTAAAGTCAGTGAGTCTGTGCTAGGTAGTCCCCCTGCACTAATGTCTATGCTAAGCAAGTATGAAGAACTCTGAACACAATCCAAAGGCAGAAGCCACACAATTCTTCTAAAGGTGCTTGTCTGGTCCCTTGGTCTGCTGCCCCAAGACTCAACCCTTCTATCCAATGTTTCATGACTTCTCGTCGTTGTGAAGCCACGGCTCAGGATCTTCCACACCAAGCTCCAACTCCCTTAGTAGCTCTGGATTCTATCTAGGCTCCTCTACAGAGCCCTGAGGACCCCCCAACTTCCCTGGGCTTCTTCTCAACCTTGTCCTTGATTCTATATGCCTTCTGCACTGCACCCTGAGCCCATACCCAAAGAGTTTTACCCAAGAAGCCCCATACCCAAAGCATGTCACACCCAAGGAGCTTCGCACCATTGCTACAACGGATGAGCTTAGGTGGAGAAGAAACACAGGAGAAGTATTTGGAGGCAGAGGAGACCTCCCCTACCCCTAGGTTCTGGGCTTCAGCCACTCCAGTAGATTCAGGCTGAGGGACATCGTCTTGTGATTTTGAAATTTCTGAGAATGGTATAAAAGACAAAAAGATATGGTGGTTGGCCAGGTTTACACGTCATTTACTTATCCAGCAAATAATTACTGGTGTCTGACAGAATTAGCAATTAAGATTAATACACATAGTAGAAATCTGACCCTGATGGATATTCTAGTACTTAATCACAGCCATAAATTATTTTATTAGTGTCTTCATTAAAAATGTAAGAGTAGAGGCTGGAGAGTTTGCTCAGTTGAGAGTACTGGGTACTTGTGCAGAGGTTCTGGGTTTGATTCCCAGTGCCCACATCTTAACTCACAACTGTCTGTAACTCTAGTCCTAGAGGATCCAATACCATCTTCAGGCTTCTGCAGGCATTATGCATGCACATGATGTATTAATATTCATGCAGTAGAAAACAACAAAAACATAAATAATATAAACTTAAAAATAAATAAATAGAAATATAACAGTGATGTGTATAAGGCAACCTTTAATAAATGTGAGGTCAATGTGGTAAAAAGCAGTAGAAATATGATCTCTATCTAGAGAATCAGCAGTTAGGAAATACATAGCCTTTTTGTGAGGCCTATATCTGTTAAGTATGTTTCATTCACTTAAGCAATATTTAATAAATAGCTATTATGTATGAGACACTTTCCTAAGTGTCCATCTTTGAACTAGACTTTCTATTTTAAACTTGAAAGGCAGGCACTGATCAGAAATAAGTAAATATAAACTAGGTCAGCTTATGGTAAGTATATAAGGTTTACCAGATGTAGCAAACAAAAATGTCTGATATTCAATTAAATTAGAATTTCAAATAAGTCACAGACAGATTTTTTAGAGTAAATATGTCCTATATAGTATTTAATACACATTCATACTAAACAAATATTTGTAACTTATCTGAAATTCAAATTTTAGCTTATATTTTGTTTGGCAACCCTAATAAAAGGTACAGATGATTCTGTGTTTTATTGTGATTTGCACAACACTTGCCTGTTATTATTACATGTGTAGGGTTCCTCATATGTGACATGCTATAACATGTGACTGGTTCTTACATGGTATTTAGGAATATCTTAAAGTATGTATGCTTTTGTGGATCTCTCATGCACACACACACACACACACACACAGAGAGAGAGAGAGAGAATGAATAGAATTTAGTGTGTGAAGACAAGACTGTCACATACACAAGCTGTGTGAACGAGAGGTAAAGGGATGGTGTGTTTATATAGCTATGTGTTCTCAAAGTGTGGAAGTAAGGGACATCTTTCTGCATCAGAGCACACAGGGGAAATGTGTGGCTATCTCACTGAAGACCCTTATGAGAGCTTTTATATATTACTGCATATACGGAGTGTCAGGCAAGAATAAAATAACTTTACCTTACACACCTCATAGTTAGTAATACTCTCTGACCCTCACACCTACTACTTCTCCTCCCAATAAGGATACCAAGGCAAAACAGTTATAAAAGGGGAAATGGGGTAGTCAAAACCATTGGTTTACTTTCCTGTAACTGCCAGTGGGAATTTGACGGGGCTTCGAGCCACTGTTCTCTGGGCTCAGCCCACAGTCTTCAGATCCCAGGGCCCAGGAAAGCTGTGGGGTTCTACTGTGGGCAAAAGTCTCCATCTGAGCAACTAGGTCGGGCTCCATTCTGCCCCACTTCCTACACTTGACAGCCCTTTCACAGCAAGCACTTATTTTTTTAATTATGCATTTATTTTTATTTTATGTGTATGAGAGTCTCCCCGCATGTATGTATGTGCACCATTTAAACGTCTGGTGCCTGAAGAGGTCAGAAAAGGGCATCTGCTCCCCTGAAACTAGAGTTACCAGTGGTGGTGAGCCACTATGTGGGTTCTGGGAATGGAACCCACATCCTCTTGCAAGAGTAGTAAGTCCTTAACCATTGAGCCATCTCTCCAGCCCACACGTCATGTTTTTACTTGTAGTAATTGCAGTTATCATGCATCCTAGGATACAAGCCAGCAACTGCCAGTGTCATCTGCTTTCTCTAGAGTCCCAGAGTCGGTGAGTTTCACCCCATCTCTTATGACCTTTATCTCTTATCAGACTCATTCCTCTCTTTGCATTTCCTCTGGAAAGTCTAAAACCTGAAAATCCACAGCCTTTATTGGACCACTTATAAATTCTTTCCACTAAAGAAATAAAATCTTCATGGTCTCGATATGACATCAACCCCAGACAAACTCCTAACCTTTTGAATAAGCATTTTATTTCTCAAAATATTTCTCAGGCCCTTTAACTCTTCGCTCTTTCCTAAAATACTCAGTAAAACTCAGTTTTTCAGTAAGCCCCATCACATCTCCAAGCCATTTTTCCAAGGAAAAAACAAAAAAGATTAAGAGATATGAACTCAGAAAGGGATGTCTGAAAATCTGCACCTCTGAGTCAGACAGCTGGGACCTCAGCAATCTTGGAATCCATAGTCCAAAAGCCAGTGCCCAGGAAATGCCAGTGCCCAGGAAGGAAGTTTATAAAACAACACAGCTGACTACCTTTCTGCCATGGGCATCTGGACTCTCTGTACTGTCTCACATCACTGAAACCCTGGAGACAGATCTGGCAGCTTCAGCTGATAGACGATCTATGCCTCCTTGCTTCACCTGAATCCTCCTCAATGCCTCCTGCGCAGCTCCAACCGACTAACATCCCTTGTGCCCCCAGACAAGGTGCCCAGAACATACCTTCTGCCTTCTCATCATCTTCCTGGGACTCTTCAATTTTCAGATGTTTCCTCTTTTGTCGTCGTTTCATAGTATCAGCCAAAACAGTCCCTTGAAGGATACTTAACGTTTGATTTTACCTTTGCCCTACAGCTTGACTGCCCTTTTTGACCTTCAGAAAATCCGCTAATACAAATTTAAAAATAAGCTTATACAAATTTAAAAATAAGTTTATACAAATTTAAAAATAATCAACTCTCTTAACTGGCTGAAGAACTCAGATCACTTAATCGAACAGCAGCCCTGTCCAGTGTTCATTGTGCTGCATGGTGGCTGTTAAGGGTCAAAGGTCAGAGGCTTACTAGAAGATTCTCAATGATGACATCAGAGCATTCTATGGACCTCAGTCTAACAGCCTCTGCAGCTTCAGAAACCCTCTTTGCAAGAACAATTCCTTTTCCCCAATGGAATCTCTCAAAGGAATTCAACTCTCATCTCTCAATTATGGCAGAATATTTTTAGATGTTAACATGTTTCTATTTCATTTTTTTTCTTTTCTCTGGTTATTTCGCCCTTTCGTTTCTGCTCTTAAGCAGGAAGCAGGCTTTGTGTTGTTCATTTCTCAGAGCAGAGTTATTGTCAGGGCTGAAATTGTCGATAAATTGTGTCTAGAACCCCAAACTTTTCAGAAAGCAGAATACTGGACCAGAAATATAGCATAGGCAGAACATTTTTAGATTCACTTTCTTCTTATTTACTAAAGGTATGGAAAATAACAATTATACCAGAGATACATGTAAACTGTGGGAAAGAGAGGCCTTGACGTATACATGTTGTGAGACTAATTCTCTGCTACGAAGAGCGAGAATGGCAAGGCTAAGATGTACGAGGGGAAACCCGCCGAGAAAGTGCTTGATAATGTGACTCAGAGCAAGATGTCTGTACCATGTGGCACTAGTTTTCCTTCCAATGACAAACATGATGCCACAATCGCCTGTCAATATTTTGGGGAACTGGCTCTTAGACTTCCTGCAAATTAGAATATATGCAAATGCTCAGGACTCTCAAATAAAATGATGGCAAATGTCCGTGTTGTACACAACCTCCTGCAGTCTTCTCTAGACAACTTACAATACACAGTGTGCTGCTAATAAGGTGGAGATACGTGTTAGGACAAGCAAAAGTTGTCATGGGTACATGTTCAGAATTGACAATCCATCTCTAGGAGCCCAGAAGTATAGAGACTGAGTTGGACTTCTGTATGATATAAAGGGACAGGTGACCACCAAAAACAATACCACTGCTCAAATAATAAATCAGTTATAAAATTAATAAATAATGTGCAAGACTGAAAAGTTGTGAAACATAGAACTATGGCTCAGCATAGTAAATTGCCATTCCCTGCAAATTAATATACAGATGTAGTATAATTCCTGTCACAGTCCCAGAATAATGTTTGTAGTTACAGACTTTTTTATTTATATGTAAAGGCAAATGAACTAGGGTAAGTAAAACAATTTTGAAAAGGAATAAGAATTACCCTATTTTACAGCATTATTTTCTACAATAATCAAAGTGTGATATTGGTCAAGATACAGACACATAAACCAATTGAATAGAATATAAATTGTACAGAGAAACATCTGCAAATATACCAAGTGATTTTTCACAAAACTGAAAAGAAATTCAACAGGGAAAAGATAGCCATTTCAATAAATGGTGCTGAAGCCATCGGATACCCATAAAAAAAAAAAGAAATCAACAGCCATATAAACTTCACACTTCATACAAAAGTTAACTCTGTGGACTGGTAGAATTGCATAAAAATAGTAGAGTAATAGATCATGAACTTGGAATAAAATGACACAACTTTTAAAGAAAATGAGAAAGCTATCTTTAGAATATGAGACATCAGTAACATGAAAGGGTGTGTGCTTCAAAGTAAATTTCCTTAAACCTAAAACTAAAAGCATAAACTATATAGTAAAAAGATAGACAAATTAGACTACATCAAAATTGAAATCACTTGTTAGGAAAAAATTCCATTAATGCTATAAAAAGATATCTATCGACTCTAATAAAGTATTTGTAAACTATGTATGCAGCAAAGGGTTAATATCTATAATATAATGTTAAAAGTTTCAAAGCCAAGCACTTCACTAATCGAGTGAGAAAATGGACAAAAGGCATGAAGAAATGAATAACTGGGGATTAGAAGCACATAGCACATAATCATATGACATGTCATTCAATACCATTGGCCATTAGGAAAATATGCGTTTCAAACATTGCAAGGTATCACTAAGAAACTATCAAAACAACCAAAAGACACTCCAGTAGTAATGGCATGTTCTAACAGGCGTGTGGAGGAGCTGGGTGGCTGTACACTGCTGCTGAGAGTACCAATACCTACAGAAGATGTGTTAATCTGAATGTAATTAGCCCCATAAGATGATACAGACTGGCACTATTAGGAGATGGAGCCTTGTTGTTGGAGGAAGGCTTTGAGGTCTCATATATGCTAAAACCACACCCACTGAGACAATTGATTTTCTGTTGCCTGCCACTCAAGTTGTAGGACTCTCAGCTCAAGAACCGCAGCCTGCATGCCGCTGTGTCCCCCAGTGATAATAATGGACTCCACCTTTGAAACTGTAAGCCACCCCACTAAATGTTTTCATTTATAAGAGTTGCTGTGGTCATGATGTCTCTTTACAGCTATAGAAACCGTAACTAAGACAGAAGAGAATAATCATTTTAAAGACTAATGTAACTACAAAGTGACCCAGTAATTACCTTCTTGGGGGTTTATCCCAATGAAAGAAAAACCCTATATACACACAAAAACAATCTTATTTTAAAATGTTTAAAACTGATAGGTTGGTATGGTAATTTTTATTTTATTTTAAATTGTTTTTCTGGAACTATGTATTTTTCTCTGCTTCCCTTCCTTCCTCCCCACTCCTCTTCTCTCCCATGAACCCCTCCATCCTAATTTACTCTTGTCTTTTTCTACTTCCCATGTAGATTAGATCCATGCATGTCTCTCTTAGGGTCCTCTTTGTTATCTAGGTTCTCTGGGATTGTGATTTGTAGGCTGTTTTTTCTTTGCTTTCTATGCTTTATGTCTCACCCTTATGAGTGAGTGCATATGATATTTGTCTTTCTGGGTCTGGGTTACCTCACTCTATATGATGTTTTCTAGACCCATCCATTTGCCCACAAGTATCAAGATGTCATTATTTTTTCTGCTTGTAGTACTCCATTGTATAAATGTACCACATTTTCCTTATTCATTTTCAGTCAAGGGGCATTTAGGTTGTTTCCAGATTCTGGCTATGACAAGTAATGCTGCTATGAACATAGTTCAGCATATGTCCTTGTGGTATGATTGAGCATCCTTTGAGCATATACCCCAAAGATGTATACCTGGGTCTTGTGGAAGGTTGTTCCCTAATCTTCTGAAAAATCTCCATACTGATGTCCAAAGAGGCTATACCAGTTTGCACTCCCACCAGCAATGGAGGAGTGTTCCATTTACCCCACATCCTCCCCAGCGTAAGTTGTCATAAGTGTTTTTGATCTTGGCCATTCTTATAAGTTTAAGATGGAATCTCAGAGTTGTTTGATTTGCATTTCTCTGGTGGCTAAGGATGTTGAGCATTTCCTTAAGTGTCTTTCAGTCATCTTAGATTCCTCTGTTGAAGTTCTCTGTTTAGGTCTGTACCCCATTTTTATTGAATTATTTATTCTTTTCATGGCCAGTTTCTTGAGTTCTTTGTATATTTTGGAGATCAGCCCTCTGTCCGATATAAAGTTGGTGATGATCTTTTCCCATTCTGTAGGCTGCCATTTTGTCTTGTTGACCATGTCC
>LOJH01040654.1:0-14569 GCA_001685095.1 Ellobius talpinus
GCTTGCCAGCTGTGGGGTACCAGGCAGGACAGAAAACCCCAACAAGCTGGCCCTGTTCATGTTACAGATAAGTTCATTGCTTCTGGTAGTAGTGTTGGGAAGCAGGGAAGAACAAACTTCCTATGTCATCAACCAGTAAGGAGAGGGTGGGCTAGACAGAAAAAGAGAAAGAAATAGAGAGAAAAGAAGGGAGACAAAGAGAGAAGCAGATAGGAGAGACAAGAAATACAGAGAGAAAGAAGAGAAAAGGGCAACACAGAAATAAGACAGAGAGAAAGGAGGGACAGAGAAAGGAAGAGAAGAAAAGGAAAGGTAGAGTTAAAAGATGAGAAAAGAGCAACAAAATCATAAGAAAATGGGGAGAAAGCAGAAAAAGAGAAGGTGAATGAAGATGAAGCGACAGAAGGAGATTAGCAGAGAGAGGCAGAGGAAACTGAGAAATGCAGAGAAAAATAGAAAGGAGGAAGAGGAACAGAGGAGATGCTACTTTTCCCTCCTCCCCCATGACTTGAGAACCTGTATTTGGCTCTCCCACCCAGAGTCTGTCTTGTCTTTCCATAGCAACACTCAAAGGGTCTAGACTTTAGTCATGGGTATTTAGAGACACACTAGTAGGGAATTAACCCGTTGGGAAAAACAGTTATCATGGGATTGATAGAGCTGCCTAGGGAGGTCTACGTAAATATCGAAGTAAAGGTCTAATGCTAAAATCCAACAGAACAGTGCTTGGGGCATGGACAACCATCAGATTTCAGAAAGAACAGCTGTATCATATGGGAAGTTCAAGGTCAGGGTTGGATTCTGATCCATGGAAACCCTATTTACCATCTATAAACAAATGCCCATGTATGTCTAAATTTACCATCTAATTGTGACCTTCAACCCTTTAAGAGGCAACGAACGACTTATAGATGGACTCCTGGGGCCTGTGGGGCCCTCCTAGTCCCTTCACACTATTTCTCCACTCAGAGCACACATGAGGACCGAAGTGTTGGGCAACAATTAAATTTGAAACCATGCCTTCAATGAAATGAGAATAGTATCCATCAGGGCCTCAATTAAAAGTTTACAACAAGGCAAGCAGGAATGGCAATGGAGTTTAGAGCAGACCAGATTGATTTTGATAACTTAATGAGATTGTGAAGCTGTGGAATTTGCTACCCATTAGAAAAAAAAGTGGAGACAGCGGGTCTAAGAGGAGTATTAATACTTAGAAAACTAAAGACTGTTTTGTATTCAAACCCCAAAGAACTTAACCTCACCCTTCCTGACTGAATAACAAGTATTGATTGACAGGAATGGTCTAAGAATTCTGTCTTGAATCCTTCCTTTCAAGTGTCTAAAGATCACTAGCCCTTACCTAGGCCTAAGAAACCCCTCTCACACGCAACCCCCATGTGATTTCAAAGGCTACATCCTCATGTCTTGCATAGACCTTTCTTTTCCTTTCTTTCCTTTTCTCTTCAGCACTGTTGTTGGGGGAAAGCTCCTGAGCCACAGTGCCAACAATGTGGCAGCCTCGGTGAGTTGGCAACAGTGTGAAACAGTGCTGATTGCAACAGACATTGATTTGGAGCCTGGCGTCATCAGTCTGCTGACCTTGGGCCTCTCTAACACAGGTGAGGCTGGACAGGGACTAGCTGTCTATCAACCTGGCTTTCATTCCTCCTGCAGGCTTCAAGTGCTAAGAGCTGCCTTGCAGGTGGGGAGTATTCCTATTACCATAAAGCTCCAATTTGAGATCCTCCCAGTTGGCCATATGATCTCTTTATGAGGGCTGCGGATGGAGGCCAAGTTCTGCCCCTGATCTGTGTATCCACTCACGCAGAAGACAGAAGGACTCCAGAAAAGAAATTTGGGGAAAGGATTCTGCCCAATTAGTTTGGTCCTTGAGGATTGCTGGCAGAAACAGCTTCTGGTGTGGGAAGGATTAGAAATTAGTAAGCAGAGCACTGTGCAGTTGTACTAGCAAACAAATGGTTTTCCTCTTTCTGAAATCATGATTCAGATGTGGGGTAATATGAGGCAGCTGAGATGGTTTTTTTCTTTTGTTCAGATGGTCTCAGGGAAAATGCCAGGAAGACTGGCTAGAAGGCATCCGAGTGCCTAGACAGGGACCAGATTATCAAACCCTCTGTGCTTCTCTCTCACAATAAAAAGGTAATATCCTTTATACAGTAGGATACTGTATAAAGTATGGACAATTGAAAATACATTTATAATTAAACAAGTTCCTTCCTGAAGCTTCAAGACCCTGGATTCTAAAATGTGGCCCCTGGTAACTCATAAACAAGTGGTTTACTTTATAGCTGATTAAATACCTACATGAGCCTACATACATTTTATCTTTAAACATGACAAAGTAAACTATAATAAGATTAAGCAAAAACTATGATAGTGAAGTTGAACTCAGCAACCCAACATGAGGAAAAGAGTCCCAAGTGCAGGCACATAAGTCAGAGACCCACTTGTTCTCACAGTCAGGAATCCCCTACAAGTACTAAGCTTAATGGCTATTATATATACACAGAGGACATGGTGAAGAACTATGTAGGCCCTTGTTTGCTGCCTCAGTCTCTCTGAATTCATCTGAGCCTTGTTTAGTTGATTCAGAGGGCCTTGCTCTCTGGTGTGTCCCACCTGTTCTGGTTCTTATAATCTTTCTGCTTCCTCTTCCAAAAAATTTCTAAGTTCTGAGAAGAGGGATTTGATGAAGACCTCCCAATTAGATTCTATCCAAATAATGTCTAGCTGTGGGTCTCTGCATCTGTTCTCATCTGCTGCTGAATGAAAAGCCTCTCTGATGATGACTAGATAAAGCACTGATCTATGAGTAGAGCAGAATATCATTAGGAGTCTTAGTGCTGATACTATTTTGTTGTTGTTAAGAGAAGTAGTATTTGGTTTACCCTAGGTCCCTGGGCTGTACAGTCTCTGGTTCTTGGTTACCCAGGCAGTGTTGTATATGGGTTCCTACTTGGTGAAGTGGGCCTTAAATCAAATTAGACATTGGTTTGTTACTACCACAAGTTCTGTACCACCATTACACTAGCATAGATTGAAGGCAGGACAGAGTGTAGATAAAAGGTTTTGTGGCTGGGTTGATATCCAAGTTTCTCTTTCAGTAGCTTGCAGACTTTCTTCCCTCACCAGAGTGGGTGAAGACTCCATGTAGGCACCAGCTCAGATACTCCAGGTTCAATGAGTTGTGTAGGTGTTGTCCTCAGCAATGGGACCCCACTACTGTGTACAGAAAGCAAACTTTTATTTTAGCAACAGCCTAGGTTGTTAGAGAATTTCCATGGGGCTCTCTTGGCCAACAACTTAATTGAAAGCAACCCATTACCTCCACTGGAAGCCTTTCCTGGCAGCAAGAGATGGACAGTTGGTAATCTATCATACACCCACTACTAGGAGTTCTCATTAGGATCACCTTCACAGATTCCAGGGTGTTTCTACTACACTAGGTTTCCACACATCCCCCATTTTCCAGTGGTCTCTCCCCACACTCTCTCTTTCAAACCATCTGCCCCCACCTGATCCCCCGACTCCCACCCTACCCACTCCCAGTCTGTTTGTAAAGTCTATTCTATTTCCCTGTCCCAGTGAGATACATGCATCACCACAGACCCCTCCTCTTTACCTAACTGGTGTAGGAGGCCCTTCTGTTTATGTGTTGCTTTCACTGGTTAATCAATAAAGAAACTGAGGAATCACCATACTGATTTTGAAAGTAGCTGTGCAAGTTTGTACTCCCACCAGCATCCCACATCCTTGTAAGCATGAGCTTTCACTTGGGTTTTTTATCTTACCCATTCTAATGAGCATACGATGGAGTCCCAAAGTAGTTTTGAATTGCATTTTCTGGGTGGCCAAAGATGCTGAACCTTTCTTTAGGTATTTCTCAGCCATTTGAATTTCCTTTACAGAGAATTCTCTGTTTAGATGTGTACCTCATTTTTTAATTTTGTTACTTTTTTAGTATCTAGTTTCTTGAATTCTTTATATATTTTGGATACTAGTCTTCTCAGATGTGGACTTGGTAAAAAAAAATCTTTTCTCATTATGTAGACTGCCTTTTAGTCATATTGATGATATCCTTGCTTTACAGAAGCTTTACAGTTTCATGAGGCCCCATTTATTAATTTTTGAACTTAGTGCCTGCACTATTGCTGTTTAAGAAGTCATCTCTTGTTCCAATGTTTCAAGGCTATTCCCTAGTTTCTCTTCTATCAGGTTGAGTGTATCTTGTTCTATCTATCTCTGGGATGAAGCCTACCTGATCATGGTGGATGATATTTATGATGTGTTCTTGGTTTCAGTTTGTAAATATTTTATGTGTAATTTTGCATTTATGTTCATAAGAAAATTAGTTGAAATTCCTTTTCTTTGTTGAATCTTTATATGGTTTTGGTGTCAGGGTAACTGTGGCCTCATAAAATGAGTGGGGAAATGTTTCTTTCCCCAATTTTGGAATAATTCAAGGAGTAATGGTGCTTACTTTTCCTTGAAAGTCTGGTAGAATTGTGCACTAAAACTTTCTAGCCCTATTTTTTGTTTGTTTGGTTTTAGTTATTTGTTTGTTAGGACACTTTTAATGATTGTATCTATTTTGGGGTTATAGGTCTATTTCTGATATCTGATATTGATTTAACTTTGTTAAGTGGTACTATCAGAAAAATTATCAATTTCTATTAAATTTTCCAATTTGGTGAAGTACAGATTTTTAAAGTTAGTCCATATGATTCTCAAGATATCTTTGGTGTCTTTTGTTATGTCCCCCTTTTCATTTTCAATTTTGTTAATTTTGATATTCTCTCTCCATAATTTTGTTAGTTTGAAAATGGGTTTGTTTATCTTGTTGATTTTCTAAATCAATTCTTTATTTCAATAATTTTTTTGCATTGTTTTCTCTTTCTATTTTATTGACTTCAGCCCTGACTTTGATTATTCTTATTGTCTACTTCTTCTGGGTGTGATTTCTTCTTTATATTCTAGAGCTTTCAGGTGGGCATTGAGTTGCTATTATGATAGCTCTCCAATTTTTATGTCAGCACTTAGTGCTATCAACTTGCCTTTTGGACTCCTTTTATTGTGTCTCTTTGTTTGTGGAGGTTGTTCATTGTTTTCCAGCTGCCCAGACCCAAAATAATCACATAGAAACTATATTAATTACAACACTGTTTGACCAATTGCTTAGTCACATTTTTAGCTAACTCTTACATCTTAAATTAACCCATAATTTTTATCTGTGTGAGCCACGTGGCTTGGTACCTTATATCAGTGAGGCATTCTCATCTTGCTTCCTCCCTATCTGAGTGATGACTACAGAAAGCCCATCTGCTTCCCAGAATT
Organism: Ellobius talpinus; assembly: GCA_001685095.1. Classification (NCBI taxonomy): domain Eukaryota; kingdom Metazoa; phylum Chordata; class Mammalia; order Rodentia; family Cricetidae; genus Ellobius; species Ellobius talpinus. The sequence goes on from LOJH01040654.1 coordinate 5,356, forward strand.
CTCCTAGTCTAGTAGCCCTCCCTATACTTCCCTCCTGGCTACTGGTCAACCAATGTTTTATTAAACCAATACAACTGACAAATCTTTACAGGGTCGCACAGTATCATAAGTTTGGGTATATTACATATTCATTTTCATTAAATTCTAGAAAGTCTTTCATTTCTTTGTTAATTTCTGTCTTGATCCATTTATTATTCAGCAGAGAGTTGTTCAGTTTCCATGAGTTTGTAAGCTTTCTCTTGTTGTTTTCCTGCATACAGTAAGTCTGGGCTGGCATCTGTGGTCTCAGGTCTCTACAGAACATCTGCACAAGTCCTTCTGGATTTTAGAGTCTCCTCTGAGAAGTCAGGTATAATTTTATTAGGTTTGCCTTATATGTTACTTAGTCTTCTTCCCCATGGGTTTTTAATATTCTTTCTTTTTTTCTGTATGCTTAGTGTTTTGTGCAAGGTAACTTTCTTTTTTCAATCCAGTCTATTTGGTATTCTGTATATATATATTGAGACAGGGTTTCTCTGTAGTTTTGAAGCCTGTCCTGGAACTCACTCTATAGACCAGGCTGGCCTCAAACTCACAAAGTTCCAACTGCCTCTATGTCTTGAGTGCTGGGATTAAAGTTGTGCACCATCACTGCCCAGTCTATTTCTTGTACCTTTATAGAAATCTCCTTCTGTTGGTTAAGAAATTTTTCTTCTAGAATTTGTTAAAAATATTCTTTAGGTCTTTGTTCTTTCTCTATTCCTATTATTCTTAGGTTTGTTCTTTTCTTAATACCCCAGATTTTCAGGATGTTTTTTATCAGGAGTGTTTTAGATTTAACATCTTCTTTGACAGATGTATCCATTTCTTCTGTCCCCATTTCTTTTATAGTAACTTTAATATCTGAAATTCTCCCCTCCATATCTTGTACTCTGTTGGTGAAGTTTACCTCTGTAGTTCCCAAATTCTTCATTTCCAGACTTGCCTCACTCAGTTTGTGTTTAATTTATTAACTCTATTTCTATTTTAAAACTGTCTTGAACAGTTTCATTTTTTTCAATTGTTTGTGTTTTCCAGGATTTTTTTAAGGGATTTATTCGTTTCCTCTTTGAGGACCTCTATTGTCTTCAAGTTTTTTTTTTCTTCAGCTGGGTTGAAATAGTCATGGCCTACTGTGGTAGGATAGCTGGGTTCCGGTGGAGACATACCACCCTAGCTGTTTTTGGTTGTGCTTTTATGTTGGTGTCTAGACATTTGTGTTTGGAAGTAGCTGATTTCTAGATTTGTTCTGTTGGATGGGTATTTTATTTTTTGCTTTCTGTTTCTTCTCTGTTTTTAAAAAAGTGTGATGGTTGTATGTTTCCTGGTTTCCTGGTCTGGACATATGGTATGTTCACAGTTTAATGCCTGCTGGTATGGGAGCCTAGGATACTAGGATGAGGTAGGGAAGAGAAGGTCTTTGTGATCCACTGAGGATGGGGTGGGGTCCTAGAAGAAAGGTAGAGAACAGAAGGATTCCTGCTACATGGTCATGGAAGAGATGGGGGATTGGATCTCAGGAGTTGTAGGAGAGATATGGGTCTACCTTCTGCTCACTTGTTACCATGGGAGAAGCAGCCCTTGGGTTAGCAGGGATCCAAAGGAGATGTAGGCAGAGGGAAGGAAGACTCAGTTGGTGTTCTATTGCAGTGCTATGGATAATACTGTGAGATTGGACATGCAGAGGAGAAGAGAGTGTTGAGGGGTTCAGTTCGGGAGCCTATTTCCCTGTTCTGCTTAGCTGGTATGTTACCAGCGAATGCACGCCAGTGTTGGAAGCTGGGATAATGGGATAATGGGATGGCTTGGGAGAAGGAAAGTTGGAGGAGAAGGTATTTATGCTTTGTTTTATGAGTTTTTTGTTTTTATGAGTTTTATGCCATAGAGCTAGGGATAAGACTGGGTAGGGTAGGAAGAGAAATAAGAGAGGTGTGGGTCAGCTTACTTGTGCTGGAAAGAGCAGCCCTTGGGTCAGCAGGAGGTGTCTTGTTGGTGTTGGGATCTGGAGCGAATCAAAAAGTTATGGGAGGAAGATAAGAAGGGGATGATGCTCTGTGAGATCCACAGGAGATGAGCAGCAGGGATAGTCACTGCAGGTTTTCTGCTACAGAGCTAGAAATTAGACTGAAGAATTTGATCTTAGGGAACAGAGCCTTATATCCATTTTCAATAATGACATCAGCGCAGTGTATGAAAAAAGTATGCAAAAGAGGTGATGATCTACACACATCACAGTGATTGTCACATAGAAACTGGTGAATGAAGCTCTTCATCATTATAGTACAATCCAAATGTGTCCAGTGAAACAGTTAACCCAGAATAGTAAAAAAAAACTATCAAGCCCCAGGTTTTATCACATGTGGGCATGGAGAATAAAATCTTCTCTGAGTATGGGGTCACTTTGATCCTTTCAGTGCCTCATAAAGCAGCACATATCTTGGCCAGGACAAAAGGAGACAGATGTCAGTTCTGAAGGAGTTGTAGAAAGGACTTTGAACACAGGAAAGGAATTCAGCTGAGTCTCTGATTGTCTCAAATATCAAAACTAGAGTTTTCTACACTCAGTTTGGAAGATAAAGACAATAAAAAGTGGGACTCTTATACACTGAGTTCATCTTCTGATCCGTCTCTTTTGCTGCCTACAGGTTCTCAACATAAAATATAATGTTCTGTGTGGAAACTGGAAGAAAGTACATTGGATTAAATGGACCTTAAGTACTATCTGAGAGATCCTCAACCTGAGGTCAGAAACCTAATTATTGTCCCCACCAGGAACTCCCTACAGGAAACACACAGCTCTAGCCTCCATGAAAATATTTAAAACAAAGAAGTTTTCTTGTTCATCTGACGGTAATTGATTTGTGTGATAATCTAATCTTGAAGTCAGGAAGTGACTGTATTTAGAGTTTGGGGGTTAAGAGAGTGGATTAAACAAAACCTGCATGTTCAGAGATGGTTAAAAAATGAGTTAGCAGTTATCTGAAAAGACAGTGTGATGTAGGCCAGTAAGTGAATGTCAAAACTGTCATATAGGCTGCTCGTCACTCTTTCTCAATTAATGTAAATTTGAAGTAAACAAACCATTTGTTCTCATGGTCCAGAAAAGCAGTGATGACATGGTGACTTTAGAATGCCCTGTGCTAACATTTAGGTGACACAGCTGATCAGGGTAAGACAAAAATATTGCTATCATTCTAGTGCTTGCTAATTAACACTGCTGATGGCCTGATTTCTCACAAATTCCTTCTGTTTTGTTTAATCCTAGCACATGTCTGACAGAGGAAAAGTCACAGCTTTCGTTAGAAAACCCCAACCAAGGCCTGAGAGCAGGAGGTTTTAATAAGATGAGTTTTGCTCATCTAAGTTCCCAGTGTGCTGGCATAGCTACCCATGTTGTAATTCCCTGAGTCTTCTGGTGGCATCAGCCAGGGATTTCCACTAAAGAGGTCTTTGAGGGAGATAGAGGAGCATGGATCACCATGCAAAGACAAGTTCTTACATCTGAACGATGCACCTCACTTTTTGGTAGGACAACATTCGGTATATTTCTAATGTTCCAAAATGGAGTTAAAGTTAGTATTCATTTGTGTTTTAACCCATTTATCTGATGATAAATTGTAAAATACAACCCATTACAAAAATAACTGCTCACCATTGGCATATAGAAAGACTAATAGAAACACAAAAGGAATCAAGGATGGAGAGGCTTTCTCCATGTGAAGGTACATAAAGTAAAAATGAGCATGGTGACATTGTTGTATGACATCATTGTCAGCATAGAACAAGCTGACAGGGAGAGTTTGAAGCTATCGATTCCAGTGCGTACATTCAATTTTGCTGTTAGATAAACATACAGAGAATACAGTTTGACTCAGCTCACGATGCTTCATAATAAGTGAGCGTAAGACCACCTTGAGGGTCAGAAAATCTACTCCAGTGACTACTCTGGCTTTAGCAACCATTGTTTTGGTTTGGACTGAATATTTACTTCTGTATTTTTTTACCCTCTAAGCTATATCTGTAAATACCCCAGTTTGCTTCACATTCATCTTAAAGTTCACACAGGTGGAATGACATGGTGAGAGCTCCTTTGTGTCTGACATATGTTATGCATATCCAGCATTTGTCATGGAAATCAGCCAAGCTCACGATCAATAGTTTTTCTCTCTTCTGCTTCTCTATACATCAAACCAATAGGGCCATGGCCCTAGGTGGTCTCCTTTCTCTCTGTCTCTCTTCCCTCCCCCCTCTCTCATACACATACATGCACATATATACCAAAACAGGTATGCACTGTAAATGACAGTGTTACCACAAAATGTATGGTGTGGCTCAAATCTTCATGGATGTAAGACTCTTGTAAATCAGGAAAGAGCAAATGTAGTTACAGAGATTCAAAACCTTGGCACTTTCTAACACGATGGCAAATGGCTTGAAAGCAGACTCCACTAGTCAGTTAAACACCAGTGCAGCAGAACAGACTGATACCTTCTGCAGGTCAGAACCTGTGGCCATATGGGATTCTGGTGACAGTGGATTCAGTAATGAACAGGAAGAAAGAAAGGCTGAAGAAACTGTGGCTGTAGTTCGGTGCCATTTCTTGGAGTTTAGGCTGGCCATCTAATATACTTATGTCTTGAGTTTGGAATTTGGGCATACTAGGTAAAAAAAAAAATATAAGAGAAAAAAGTTAATACTTTTGTTTTTTTCAATGTACACCTGCGTGGAAGCATGGGGCTAAGGTAAGGGACAGGGACTTTGGCATTAGGAGGGTTACATGGAACTCAGAGCTCATCCACTGAGTATATGAGAAAGGGTAGGGAGTAACTCACAAAATACCCAGCAGAATTTTCAGCCCCATGTGCCTAAATCATTGCTACTTGCTGGAAGTCGTAGACCGTCAGTATAAACATTATGAAGTAAATATTGTGCACAATGGGGAGGGAATTAGCTGTGCAATTACATTAATGCTAATGAGACGTTGGAGGTTAATTTCCCGTGCCTTGTGCTAAATATTTTCCCCAATTAGTTATGTCAGGCTTATACCACTCTCCAACCAAGTTTTCACTTTGGGGAAGGGCATAATTGTCCTCATGGTTTCTTTCAATTTCAGATGGGGAAGGCAAGAAAGACTGAAGTCGTCAAATTGCTTCTCCGGATGAACAGCCTCTGAGAAACTAGCACTTTGCCAAAAACTTCGGAAAGCACACCCCCTTGGAAATCATGGATTTCATTAGTGAGCTGCCTGCTGGGGCATTCTTGTATAGGGGACAGGTATATTTTAGTTTATTTATTTTACTCTGAAGAATAATTTCATCTCTAATCTCATTAGACCTACAGTTTGGTTTAGCATCCCTATTACTTCCATGATGACACTCCAGATAGTAGGAAATTAGAGGAGATATCAGAGTGATCTGTATAGCGGTGAGTTCAGATGGATCCATCCATAAGCAGATTTATTTTTGCTCAAGACATAGTTTTCTTTTTTGTTGCAAATAGGTGTGTGTATCTCTCATTTATGGAGACTCTTCACATCTGCCTCACATATTACAGAGATTTCTCTTCTTTTTCCTGCTGGGCTGGAGGTTCCAAAATATTGGGGCAGAGTTTATGAGTCTTCACCTTCTCTACTAATTTTGGATAAAGAATTAGATAGTGAAACACAGTTGAATCAACACCCATATGCAAATATTTATAAGTGTGGCTACATAAGTTAAGAACTATGCAAATAATATGTAAAAATATAAAACTTTGTATGAGTACTTCATTTGTAGCAAACAGAATTTCATATATATTTGCTCATTTGGTCTGCAATTCAGCCTCTTGAATCAAGTACCCTGTTAGGTCCCTGTCAGTCAAATTAATGCACTTGCCATCACAGCATCAACATCTTCAAAATCTTAAGATTTAACTTTAATATATATATATGAATTATTTTGAGAGTAATTCTTAGAAAGATAAAAGGCATTTTGAAATAAAGATTGGAGGTAAAGAAGAGCTGTCTATGCAGCAAGCTTTTACAAAAGATACAGGGAAATGATGAGGAATAAAATCCACCTCTGGGCTTGATCCAGGTGCCTTTGGAGGGGTCAGCAAGGTCTGGAGCAAAGGATGGTGCAGCGTGTGCTCTGAAATGAGGACTATGCCAGCCTGGGTACTGGAGAAAGGAGAACAATAATAAGATGGGAAGTCGAGGGAATGAGGACTGAGCTGCCCTGGGACTGGGGATGAGGAGGAAGGCTGTAAAGGACAATTTATAGGTACCGACAGGCCCTTATTCATTTCTTTATCTAATATTTCTTTGATTTTCATATATATGTGTATAGGGGTTACCTTTATACATCAGAAGAGAGAATTTGGTTCATTAAAACTATAGATTTTAGATTTGCGGGCTCCCTGACATGGGTGTTGGAAATGGATCACTGGTCCCCTACAAGAATGAAAAGTGTTTGTAATAGCGGGAAACATCCAGTGCCATTCCCCCAGATGGTTTGTTTCACCATCCCATTAATTCTCCTGATATTTCTCTGGGAAGAAATTGGTGTCTCATAGACTTGAGAGCACCACACCTGGTCATAAATCTCAAAAAGTGAATGAAAAAATCCACATTTTGTTTGACAAGCACAGAGGCAGACAATGACAGACTATTCCAATTACTCATGCTTTCACTAACAAAGCAAGGCTCAGGCTAAGCAGTCTCCAGAGACCTGAAAAGAAATACTAAGAAAGCTGCTAAGGAGTGCTTAAGGTAAGCAAGTCTCATACCAGAGTAGAGGGCATCTCCTTACTGTGTAAGTTTCCCTCTACAACACTGGTTCTCATCCTGAGGGGTGCGACCCCTCTGGCTACCTTCTATCTCCAAAAAACTCTATTTTGAAATTCTTGTGGATTTTTGGGAATTTTTCTAGAGCCAGGTTTCTTGCTAATCCCATAGTGGCTCTCTTAATCAAGATATCTCTTTCCTTGCTCTCTTTATCTGTCCTTCCTCCATCTCGACTATCCCATTACCTTAAGTTCTCCTCAACCTTCCCCTTCTCCCCATCTTTTCCCCTTCTCCCCTTCCTCCTACCCTTCACCCCCATGCTCCCAATTTTCTCAGGCGATCTTGTCTGTTTCCAATTTCCACGTGGGTCTATATATGTTTTTCTTTGGGTTCACCTTATCACTTAGCTTCTCTAGGATCATGAACTATAGGCTTAATGTCCTTTGTTTATAGCTAATATCCACTTATGAGTGNCTGCTGAGTAGTATTCTAATGCATATATATTCCACACTTTCTTTATCCATTCTTTAGCTGAGGGGCATCTAGCTTGATTCCATGTTCTGGTTATTACAAATAATGATGCTGTGAACATAGTTGAACAAATGCTTTTGTGGTAAGATTGAGCATCTTTTGGGTATATTCCCAAGAGTGGTATTGCTGGATCCTGAGGTAAGTTGATTTCCAATTTTCTGAGAATCTGCCATACTGATTTTGTGTTGAACAAAGGGATAGTTAGGGCACTGGCATCTGCCTTTCTCAAAACCACAAACGGTATCTTAGGAATGCCTCCTGTATGTCCAGCGGCACAATAAGGGTCACACAATTCATCTTGTTCAGGAGACACCTTATGATATAAGGGTTATTGTTATCATGATTTTCATATAGACTAGAAAGCACGAACAGTCCTGCTCACATGAAGTCACTAATGGAAAATAAACCTTATGTTGAACAAAAGAGATCTAGTTGAACTCCTTTCATTTGTCCGTCTATCCTTCCCCTTCCTTCTAATCAATCTTCAATATTCTTTCTTCTCTGTTCTTTCATTTCATGCCTGCCTTCTTTCCTTCACCTTCCTTCTTTCGTTCCTTCCTTCCTGCCTTCTTTTCTTCTTTCCTTTCTTCCTCCCTCCCTCTTTCATTCCTTTTTTATATATGTGTGTGTGTTTGTACAATATATATGTATAATATATACATGTATACATACATATACCTATTTATTTCAGTCTGGGGATACATAAGAAATGTGCACTGTACTATTGAGCTACATCCCTAGGCCATCGTTGGTTTTCTGTGATAGATATGCTTACAATCTTACCACTTCATTCCTGCCTTAATCAATAGACATCAATTTCTATCAATGACTACTCATTCACATATATATATTCATTGGCACTCTGCAACAAGAAATGCTCAGACAAACCAGTAAATGAATATTGTATGAAAGGGTAAATGGAAGGAGGTCCAGAGAGCTTCCCTTAGGTACTGGTTTGTCATGTTTGGCACCAATCTTCAGCCTCTTCCTCAACCTGTGAAGGTCCAACTACAATTTGAAAGAAATCTTGGTAATATAAATTATGTAAAACAATCAACTTGGGGTGTTAAACTGAACTGAAGTTTGAATTTAACTGTCCAGCAAATCACTGAAATCACTATGGCAATATCTTTAATAGATGATATAAATACCTAAGGCATAAAACTGCCTAGCCTACTTATTTCCATTACAAGTATTCCCTGCTGCCATCAGACCTGACCAGACAGACATACAAGCCCTGCAGATTCTGTTTCCTGAATGCCTGTGTCTTTTTCCTGAGCTTCCCACCTTCTTCTACACCACCTGAACCTATTTGTTTGGATTCTAGCTGAGATTCATTTCTGAAAGGTCAGGAATGGCAGGAACACTGAGATATGTATAGCACACTCAGATCACCAAGTCATAAACCGGCACATTGGCCACCAACCCAGACTGATGTAAAGTCATCCAAAAGTCTAAATTCATACCCTACCTCACTGCCTGGTCCAGTTTTCAGAATCAGGAGTGCTGAATCTCTCATGTCTGCCATCCTACCATAAGGGTCGACCTTGAGACCATTTTCCATATCTGCGTTTTTCTCTTGGTCTACAGAGTAAATGTTTGCATAAATCAGAGATATCCTTTGACTTTCTTTAGCAGAATATGTAAAATGCCGTGGAAAACATTCCCACACCTGTACTGAGTGGGGTTAAGAATAAGCAACATTGGGAGACTACAGAGATTTCGTCTTGTCACCACCACCCTAATGTAATTTCCAAGCCTTTCTTGCTTATTTTGCACCACTGAATGGTTCTTTTCAGTGCTTAGCTGTAAAATGTACATGATTGAAGAACTTTCACACTCTCCAGTTTTTGTTTCATTTTCTTTTTTATATATAATTTATTTAAATATTAAATATTTCTA
>LOJH01040655.1:0-14569 GCA_001685095.1 Ellobius talpinus
TGACTGAGAAGCCATTGATAAAGGCACTGGAACTTGTTTTTACGGCATGTTCCGGCTTTTGGGGACCCTAGTCTATATGGATGCACAGCTCACTAGGCCTGGATGTAGGGGGGAGGGCCTTGGACTTCTCACAGGGCAGGGTTCCCTGCCTTCTCTCAGGCAGGGTGGGAGAGGGAGGAAAGGGTTTTGGGGAGCGGGAGGGGACTGGGATGAGGGAAGGAAGTGTAAATAATTAAATGGAAAAATAAAATTAAAAAAAGGAAAAAAAAGAACTAAAATAAACCTTTCAAAGGCACCAAGTGTGGTGAACATGCATTTATTCGTGGCACTGAAAAGATAGTCAGGTTTCCTTTGTGAGTTGGAGGCCAGCCTGATCTACATAGTGAGTTTCAGGATAGCCAGAGCTATTTAGAGAGACCCTGTCAGAATAATAAAAAAGGCAAATCTTTCCAAAAATTTAACTGAGTAAATAAAGAATATGAAATTTTGCTGGAATATATGATAGAATAAAACCTAGTTAGAGAGTAAGCAGCAGCATGAAGCATTCAGAAAAGAAATATAGATTGTCTTTAAATACAAAACACCCTCATCATCTGACACTAGAAAATCCCCAGGCAAAAACATACCTTTAAAAGATTTGTGCCTAAGACATGCAATAAACTATTCAAAAATAAGCAAAATATAGTAGAAAAACTTTAAAATGACCTAAAGAATTGACATATATCTTACAAAATAGTATGTGTTATAGTTTGTGTGCACATGTGCATTTGCAAGTGAGCGTAGGTGTGTCCTTGCTTAGGGACTTTCACACACATACACCCCACACACTGTAGAAAAAAAAGATCAGTTAAGAAGAATTTAAACAGAGAGACAACAGAGGATCTTAGGGCATTATTCCCTCAATAAAAGTGTACAAAAAGGTCTTTATAGCATTTACATTGTATGAGATATAAGCCTTCAAGAGATGATTCACAGCTGGGCAGTGGTGGTGCACATCTTTAATTCCAGCACTCGGGAGGCAGAGGCAGGTAAGTCTCTGAGAGTTCAAAACCAACCTGGTCTATGAGTGAGTTCTATGACAGCCAAGACAACACAGAGAAACCATATCTTGAAAAACAAAAAGCAAGAAAATAAAGTGAGAGAGAGAGAGATGAATCCCATCACGCAGAATATTACATATTTTATATGGGTGCACTCTCTACACAATTACACAAGGAATGACTGTAAGAACACTTGTAGTTTCATATCTACTGAGGCGGTTTTGGCCACTGGTCTCCTAAAACACTAGACTTTGTGAAATAAGTCAGTGTGTGAACTATGGAATTTGGGTTAGAAGTATGTTTCTATACAAGTTCATTGATGGTAACAGATGAATTACTTTGGTGGAAGATGTTGACAATGAGAGAGGTTGCATGTTCTTCTGATGTTATCTTTAGATAGGTTCTTGAGCCAATCCCTTATGGACAATAAATGAGAACATGTCACATTCTTTAAAAGGCACAATGTAGAGGCAGTTTAAAAAGGTTAGAATTTACCAGTTATTCTGAGGGAGGGAGTGCTTCTAAGACCATAAAATATTCTGTATATTAATGTGCATGCATTCATCACTTATTAATGGTGATATATCTGACATCTACATCATCATTGTATGGTTACAAGTGTTCTTACCCAGACTTACACAGTACAGCATACTCCTAATAGCAGATAATGTCACTACTGAAGGCTTGGTTAGAGTGGTAGACACATACAAGCATGAGTTTACCAAGAAACATAGAACTACTATATGAGCTAACCATTTCACCCTTAGAGATATAACTGCAATGAAAGGAAATCAATATATTAAATAAATATCCATGTGTAATAGCTCACATCCATAATCCCAAAATTCAAGAGGCTGAAACAGAAGAATTGTCAGAATAGACTAACCAGAGCTTCATCGTGCATTCCAGCTCTGCCCAGCTGCCAATGGATTAAATATCTAGATATCCAACAACAACAACAACAACAAAAAGAAATACATGTGTCCCCTGTTTATTATCACATTGTTTATAATGGTCAACATATGGAATTAATGATGTGTCCTTCAGAAAATTGAATAGACTCAAAAAACCATGATATATACACAAAGAGGGATTCAGCCAGAGAAAAAGAAAAAAAGAAGAAAAAATGTCATTTGCTGCAACGTGGATGGAACTGGGGGGCATTGTAGGAAATGAAAGCCCGAGCACAAAAGGAAGAGCACTTGTTCTCAATCCTTAATAGAGGTTGAAAATTTGATGTAATAGGCAGAGAGAGTAGGATAATAACCACTGGTATCACAGTGAAGACTGGGAGGGGGATAGACAGGAGCAAGAGAGCTTTCATCAAAATACAGTCGGATAAGAATAATAAGCTTTATTATTCTGCAGTACTTTATAATGATGGTAATTTCCAATAATTTACTGTATTTTTATAGAAAATTAGGATGAGTTTATTGTATGGTTCTAAACATAAAGAAATAATCACTAGTTAAGAAGATAAGAAAAACCTGATTACTCTTATTTAGTAACTACAAAGTATATAGATGTAGCTAATCATCACACTGAATAAATATCTGTAATTTTATGACAATTAACTTAACATGCCCATCAGTACAAGAATGGCATATTCATACTTGCCAATCTTAATATAAAATTATAGAAACACTATTTCACATTCACAATAATACTATCATCAAAATGATTAATCTTATGAAATTTTGCAACTTTGTATGTGGAATCCCTTTATATTCTGACAGAGCATAAAATTCCCTGACCCAACTGTAGGGACTGCTTCAGACTCCTATAAACAAATAACAGACCTTTGGCCTCACCATTCATTCCTAGTAGTTTAGCTAAAATAAATTAAGGCATATGTAACCAAGGACAAAGAAAGTCTGTCCTTACTTACTTACTAATAGCACTGAGTTATAACTGTCTCAGATACTAATAGCCAATAGTTAAGAGAGTTGTGGAGTCACACATACAATTCTGACAATTTCAGAGTTAGAAAACCAATTTTCAATAGGAACAAAAGGTCCACATCTTAGAATAGTGCATCAAACAACAGAATCTAGATCAAAAGTGTATCTACATTCTGGTGCTGTTTATGAACATAGAGAACTAGCTAAGCAAACAGAACACAAAGCAGTTGAGGAAATGTTTGCTTCTGAAGGAAGAAGAAACTGGCTATAGTGCATATGAGAATCCTCTTCAACAATAAAAAAAATACCCTTTGAATGTTAGATGCTGTATGACAGGACTAAATAAAACTATTTTAAATCTGTGAATTTCATTGTTTGCTAACTACGCAAAAATGTAAGCGGGCATTACTGGTTTTGTGGTGACAAAACTGCTGGCTGTGGCTACAAACATGCTAAAAGTATGAAAAATCTACATTCTGCTCTCTACTGCCAAATCTTAAGCAAAAAAATAACATTCTGATCCTACACTATTTGTATACAAAATGAAACCAAATCCTTAAGGATTTATTTTAAACAACAAATAGTATATATAAAGATATGAAGGTGATACGTTATCATGTAACAATCTTGCAATAAATAATATTTTGCTCTCTTAGTGAAGCCCCTATGATTTTTCTTTCATACTATTTCTATGTCTGATATCTCCAGTGTTTTTTTTTTCATTTTATCTTCTTACAGTCTGTCTATCTGGAGAGCTTTCAAGAGTCTTCACAGGCTTTGTTTTTTTTTCTTTTTTATTTTTTCATTGATGCACATTTAGCATGACAGTCATGAACTACTGATGCTCCAGGCAGACATGAATACTTGCTTATTTGTGACCAATATGTTTTTCACAGTGATTCCTTATTGCACTAAAATCATACTATTAATATCTGTATATATAAACAATAAGATCTTCACAGTTTTTGGTTGTAGTTTTATATATAGCACACTTCTAGGCATCTAGTAAATTTTGACAAAGTATATTTCACAAAGAAATTATTTCAGAGTTTGTTAAAATCACAACTTACTTCCCCTCACTTTGGAGTCTCTATAAAAAGTCCCTAAATTAGATACACAGAGAATCAGCTCTGGTGTTGAGATCTCTCAGCTTCCCTCCACAGCCCCTTACTGACCGCTCGATGTTAACCGCTAGATGTGCCAAAGCAAAGCTCTAATCAGCTCTCAAATCGAACGCTGTGCCTATGATTCCAGGGCGAGTTTTCCATCTTCATTTTTTTAAACTATTTGCTCACATCTTTTATATACTGATTTAAGTTCCTTTAAGAACATACAGATGTCAAAATTCCATGAATGCTTCATTTTCATTTCCATCAGGTTTCCTATGAGTTTTCTCGTATTCTCAAGTCCTTATGTAGAGGAGGAACGCTTGGCTCAGAGAAGAAAGGCTCCAGTCTCACAAAAGGCTAAGAGGGGACTCTGAAAACTGAAAGATTTCACAAAGAGAAAGGGCACTGGGAATTGTGCTATGGACGTCTCTCTAGTCCGGAGACACTTGAATTTCTAAGTTTTTAAGATGGTCAGTTTTCAGAAAGGAACCATATGCTCCTCGGTATCTGGGTATGATTTGAGGTGGAGAACTCTAATTGCTCAGCATACACAGACCTGTATTTTGAGGAAGTGCCCACTTTTACCAGCCCCTCTACAACCTCAAAATACCAGCCCCTCTACAATCTCAAAATACTCAATTCTCAATTTTTTCTGTTGTTGACATATTTTACCGACAAGTGGCTAGCGTGCAGTTTGTGACTTATTTATCATTTGCTTCCAATTATGCCTACATGTTTTTCTTTGTCTCCCCGAATCATTCTTAATCATTTCTTTATGGCTGGTGTGTTGTCTGTTAACATAATTGGATGCTCTTTTCATAAAACAGGTTTGGTGGGAGTTGGTGTACTATGGTAGAACTATTCAGTGATGTCGAAGGCAGTGAGAACAACCATGCCCTACTGAAAATCATTTGCCATTTGGGATGACCTACACTTTGGCAAACTGAGAGCCAAATCTGTCACAATTCTAGCAAACAAATGGTTAGTGGGAGAACTTAATCTGATGTGTTTATTTATGTGAGTTAGCATATGAGGAAAAAGAACCAATTCTCATCAAACCACCCACGGTTAGAAACAGCCATGTGGCAGAGCAGATAATAGAGAGCAAGGAGGTTCTGTTTTATAGTTGGTTCCTCTCAAAGGATTCTGACCACCTTTGTCCCAATTCTGGTAGGGATGAGGGCTGCGGACCTGAGGTAAGGACTGAAATCCAGGACAGCATGGCAGTGTTCATTCTACAGAAGGTTGTTTCTGTCTTGAACACATGTACACAAAAAGGAAAGATCGTCATGAATTGCCATTGTAACATGGCCAGACATTCTCTGAATTAACGACTCCCAAATTCTTCTCTAATTATTTAAGAAAGAGTAGTCTTGGAGCACAATCTTTTGGGTCCCCAAACAAACCTTACTAAGGGTATCTTAGAAGTGGGGTGTAGCGGTCATCATCCTCTTCTGCCCCCTTGTGGTTTCCTTTCCTCACATTGGACTCTTGCCCTAGGCAGCAAAGAGCCCCTTGTAAGAGAGCCATAATGTTAAGTGCCTTGTAAATATCCAGAAAACTCCTCAATGAAACTGAGATTGTGACTTAATCTTCAGAAGAAAGAAAAACCCATCACATGGGAATTTTTATGTCTCCTGCTTTATCCATTAACATGACATATGTCCTACTGTTTAACTGATTTTTCAGAAAGTTTCTTTTATCCTCTATTTTCTGTATATATTTGGAAGTATCTGCTAGTCAGTTCGCTGTTTTATGGCTTGCTCATTTCATTTTCGATTTTTAGAATGCCTTTCTCACTCTATTGTCTCATCTCATTCATTTCACAGGTGGATGCCCCCATATTAAAAATGCTGCCTCCATAAATTTCTATTACTTAACTTCCAAGATTCCTTTCCTCTCCTCTCTGACTCATTTTTTCCTGCTTATCTCTACGACACAGTCAATGTTATTCTTCTAGACGAGTTTAGATTTTTATTTCTCTCTTAACATACTGTTTTGCAACTATGTTCACTCCTGTTGCTCTGTTTTGATTTTTAAAAATGGACAAACTTGACCCCCAAGATCCTCTGAATTCATACAGTTATAGGAGAGAACCTAGGGTATCCCAGGTTGGCTGCCCCATGTCTTGGAGAGTGTTTATCATATCAGTTTCTCTTACTTTGTGCCTCCCATCCTCCATGTCCTGGAGAGAATAAACCACTCCTGAAAATTCACACCTTTCCGAGACAGATACATGAATATACTCTCCATTTTTCTGAACCTTCGTTAAATTGTAATAGCTGTCTGGTATAGCTCCCCAGTCCCTCTTACGTCAACATGCTTCATTTCTGAGCTCAGACCACACCACCACCCCCACCTTTGGACATGTTCCATGTTGCTAGTGGTCTGTCCCCACTTCATAATGCAGCACGGTCATTTTTCTGAAGTATAAATCTGGCGTTGTTATTTGCCTATGTAAACTTATGTTTAAAGAGGCTATACTAGCTGAATTGGGAAACTATAGAGCAGGAGACTCAATTCTGTGTCAGTTAGGACTTTGGTAGATGCCCCTCTGCACAATCCACTTGTGGTGGTCGGGGGCGGGGAAGGGGAGGGATCTAGCCCCCTCCCTCCTCCTTCTTACTGCGGAGAGCTGCAGAGCCAGTAGGCAGCCTCACTGGGAGCTGAGCTGTGAGCTGCTAACTGCAAGCTGCGCTGCGGAGTAAACCAGTCACTTGGCAGAGAGCTGCGGAGGAAGCCAGACAGTTCTCTGAGAGCTGCGGTGCCAGCCAGGCAGCTCTCGCTGAGAGGTGTGGAGAGATCCAGACAGCACTTGCTGAGGGCTGCCGGTGCGAGCCGGCAGCCCTCGGCAGCCCTCGCTAAGTGCTGCAGAGAGAACACGCAGCATTCTCCTAGAGCGGTGGAGCGAGCCAGTCGGTGCTCGCCCCCTTTTCAGCTTTCAAGCTGGAGGGGGATCCTGGACAGCCACGTCGGCATGCTCAGCACTGGAAGAAGAAGCGCAGCGGTCGGAGACGAGCCGCCAGCAGTCAAGCAAGGGACATGTCACAGCTAAGTACGAATCTGGGCGATTCCAGCCCACCGGAGTCCCCTTTGCCTCCAGTCCAGGTCCATAGCCGCCCTACGGTTCTGATGCGGGCTCCGCCTGCTTCGTCCCGGGCTCCTCCAGTCCCTTGGGATCCACCTCCAGTGGACTTGCAGGCACCCCTGTCTTCTTGGCAGGCTCCTCAGACTGCCTGGGAGGCTCCAGAGGGCCAGCTGCCTGCCCCAGTGGCTCAGCTGGCCCAGTCTCCTTCACTAGGGGCCCCAATGGTCCAGGCTCCCCCGATGGGTGGGCCGATGGCCCAGCCTCCAACTCCTGGAGTCTTGATGCTGCATCCTTCTGTCCCGGGGGGGCCTTTGGCTCATTCTACAACCCCAGGAACCCAAATGACACACCCTCAGCCTCCTCCTGGAACCCCGATGGCGCACCCTCTTCCTGGGACCCCAATGGCCCACCCTCCTCCTCCTCCTGTGACCCCGATGGCCCACCCTCCTCCTCCTGGGACATCTATGGCCCATCCTCTTGCATCTGGGAACCCGATGGTCCATCCTCTCACACCTGGGGCCCCAATGGTTCATCCTCCCCAACCTGGAACTTCAATACCGCACGCTGCAATTCCGGGGACCCAGCCACCAACTCCAGGAGTCCTGATGGCCCAGCAGCTGACACCGGGAGTCCTGATGGTCCAGCCGCCTGCTCCAGGAGCTCCGATGGTCCAGCCTCCTCCGCCGGCTGCCTTGATGACACAGCCTCCGTCTTCGATAACTCAGATGGCCAAGCCTCCAGGTCCTGGTGTCGTGATGATCCATCCTCCAGGTGCCAGAGCTCCAAACATTCAGACTCCAGTGTCAGGAGCACCGACTGCTCAGCCAGTATTGCCCCCAGGGCAACCTCTGGCTTCGTGGGCCCCACAGGGTCAGCCTTTGATCCTGCAAATCCAGTCTCAAGTCATAAGAACTCCTCAACAGGTTCCCCCTATTCCATCAACATCACAGGTGCAGCTTGCCACAGCCCCAGGCTGGCAAGCCACCACACCCAACTGGCAGGTGACCCCCCAGGGTTGGCAGGGGACGCCCTTGACCTGGCAGGCCACGCAGGTCACTTGGCAGACCCCCACCCTAGCCTGGCAGACCCCTCCTGTGCGCCAAGGGCCCCCACCCATTCGTCCTGGTCCCCCACCCATTCGACCTGGACCACCTCCAGTACTCCGCCAGATGCCACCTGTGATCCGTCAGGCCCCACCACTGATCCGCCAAGCCCCTTCACCTATCAGACCAGCTTTACATGGCATAGCAAGCCAGCCTCAGCTGTGGCAAGTCCTGCCACCCCCACCTCCACTGCGTCAGGCTCCACAGGCTCGTCTCCTGGTTCCCAGGATGCCAGGGGCACCACAGGTGCCTACAGCACCTCAAGTTACTCAGATACATTTGGTGCCACAGACAGGCCCACAGGTGTCCCATCCAGTACTGCCAGCACCACTGTCTATCCCAATTCCTGTGCCCCAGGCTGCCTCTCAGTCTGCTTCCCGAGCTGTGCATTGCCCATCCATCATCTGGCAGGCCACCAGAGGCCATCGCCAGGTGCCAGAGGATCTCGAGGTGCCCCAGGAGCTCCAGATGCCAGAGGAGCTCGAGGTGCCACAGGAGGTCCAGGTGCCAGAGGAGCTCGAGGTGCCTCAGGAGGTCCAGGTGCCAGAGGAGCTCCAGGTGTCAGAGGAGGTTCCGGTGCCACAGGAGGTCCCAGTGCCACGTGAGGTCCAGGTGCCACAGCAGCTACAGGTGCCACAGGAGCTCCCAGTGCCACAGGAGGTCCCGGTGCCACAGCAGCTCCAGGTGCCACGGGAGCTCCCAGTACCACAGGAGCTCCCCGTGTCATTGGAGTTCCAGGAAGTACAGCAGGCCCAGGCAATGGGCTGGCAGGCACCCAAGGTAACCACTCACTTCTGGCAGCCTATGTCTGCCCAGGAAGCCCAGGAGCAGGCCACTCAGCTCACCCATGTGGAGCAGCAGCAGCCCTTTCAGGGAGTTCAACCCTCCCGCAAGGTCCTGCAAACTCAGCGAGCTGCCCACCAGGCCCAACCCGCAAGCATGCAGGCAGAACTGCCCTCAATCCAATTGCAGCCTTCTTGGCAAGGGCCAGCCCCCACCATACAAGCACAGCCTGGAGTCTCCAGAGCACCGACAAATTTTCCCAGGGGCTCCACTAGATCTCTCATAACTCCGTCCGGAGAACCTGGCCCCTCTTCTCTAGAACCTCGGGGCCCTCCCAGAGATCGCAGGGGCTCTTCAAGGGGCAGAAGGGGCCCTCCCAAAGATCGCATGATCATTGGTGCCACCTTCTGTGCTCCAAGGTCAGCATCAGCTTCCAGGGCATACCTGCCAACTGCCTGGAGAAATGTGCCTGCCACATCAGAGACCTTAACTGCCACCTCAAGGGTTCTTCCATCTACCTCTCATTTCCAGCCTGCCTCTTCTAATGGCTTCAGAGGTCCATCTGCCACCTCAGAGAGCCCAAAGTCACTGCCATTTGCTCTGCAGGACCCTTATGCCTGCGTAGAGGCCTTGCCTGCAGTTCCCTGGGTCCCATATGCTGATGTGAACGGTTCATCAGCATGTAAGGCAGTACCCACCATCCTGATGGTGACAGCAGCTGCCCCGGAGGGAAGTGCCACCGTCGCAGAGGCCTCCAAGTCTGCAGAGCCACCACGGCGCTCTGGCAAAGCCACCAGGAAGAAGAAGCATCTGGAACCCAAAGAGGAGGACGGTGGCCAAAGGATGGCCTCACGTGAATGGCGGGGCCCCCGACCCTGTGAGAATCCCAGGCAGAATGACCGGGAGACGCAAAGAGCTATGCAGCTCCTGGGGGAACAGGAACCCCTCTACACTTCCCAGGGTCTGAATGGCTGGGGACGCCCCAATAACTATAGAATTCCAAGGGGCTTCGATGGCCCCAGCACTTCACAGGACCAGCGATTCTGTGGTGGCTCAGGGGGGTCTCAGCCATGGATGGTCTCTGAGGTGCCAAGTGTCTCTCAAGGATCCAGTGCTGTTCAGGAGGACCCTAATGGGGAGAGTCAGGCATTATCTCCCTTAGATGAGAGAGCAAATGCTTTGGTGCAGTTTCTCTTGGTCAAGGACCAAGCCAGGGTGCCAGTCCAGCTCTCAGAGATGGTAAATGCTGTCATCAGAGAATATAAAGATGACAGCTTAGACATCATCAGTCGTGCCAATGCTAAGCTAGAGAGCTCCTTTGGGTGTCAACTGAAGGAAATTGACACCAAATCCCACTCTTACATCATCGTCAAGAAGACGGGGTACCCTCAGTGCAGTATGCTGACATCTTACTTAGACAGGCCAAAGTTCAACCTCTTGATGGTGGTCCTGAGCCTCATCTTTATGAAAGGCTACTGTATCAGGGAGAATCTGCTCTTTAGTTTTCTATTCCAGTTAGGACTGGATGTCCACGCGACAAGTGGTCTCTTCAGAAGTACGAAGCAGCTCATCACCAGCGTGTTTGTGAGGCACAGGTACCTAGAGTACAGGCAAATCCCGTTCACTGAGCCCGCAGAATACGAGCTTCTCTGGGGTCCCCGGGCATTCCTCGAGGCGAATCAGATGCATATCTTGAGGTTTTTGGCCGCTCTCTATGAAAACCAGGCCCAGATCTGGACAGGCCAGTACCTTCAGTCATTGGCAGAGTTAGAATACACGGACACAAATGAGGAGCCCAATGACAGCGATGATGATTCCCACGGCCCCACCAGCAGTGCCCACCCTCATTAATAGGTGTTGCCAAGATGAACTTATTCCTACGGGTACCAGGCCAAAGGCAACGGACAATGAGTACCAGGCCAAAGGCAACAGACAACGGGGGAGGGGGGACGGGTAAAAGGGGGTACATTGTGATTTCTGGTGTTTTTGCTGTTTTTGCTATTGTTCTGTCTGTAAATTTCAATTTTCAGCCTACTTTTATATTTGCCAAAGCTTTGTACACTTTTGTAAAATGCTAATTTAAACTGGCTACTGTACTATTTTGTATTTTGGTATCTGCATTTTTAAATGAGATTGGTGTTTCCCTGTTTTATGTTCTAAATGTCATGTTCTGGTGCCAGAGTTGTGCTACCCTTGTTAAGTGATTGGACAGTCTATCCTTCTTGTTCTGTTTATGTAAAATCATAATAGAATGTTCTATGGTCGTCAATCAGTAAAATATTGTCTGGAGAAAAGTAAAGATCTATCTTCATAAATATACTTTTAGAATAACATGAAGTGTTTGTCTTTATTCTAATTTTGAAGTAGGATGGTGGGACCCAAACTTTAACATACTCCATGCACACACACAAACAACAAGAATACTATCAATGATAGTAAAACCCATGGGTGCTGACAGCTCCCAGAAGAGTACTCCATTCAACTTAAAGTGATATACTGATTGTGGTGGGTGGTAAAACCTGAGATTTCCTTAAACTAAACATAAAACTTTATAAGTAGGATATGGTAAATTAAGAGGGGTTTGTATGCCCCCTTTGATTCAATTTTCACAATAAAATTTCAAATGAGACATCATGTCTAATTTCTATAGGTGAGGCTATAAGATAAATAATAGGCTATTAAATTGCATATATAGTGGCCTGGTGGTAAAAGTATAATTCCAAGCAGAAAATCTCAAGAGTATTTAGAAAAGGGGGATACTCTACCTGAGAACCATAAAAATCTAGGTTTATGAGCCAAGAAAAAAATGTGATCCTTGTCAGTCATGTGGTCCATTGAGGATGTCTAATATCTCAAATGTGGAAAGCTACAGTGCCGTACACTGGTACCAGAATTGAAGCATGCTCCCCTAAAGTAGTAGAATCCCGCCATGAGAGAAGAAAATTAGGATTTAAGGAGTTTAAGATTTTGCAGATTACAGGTGGCTATTACAAGGCGAGGGCCGACAACTGCAGGACAGACACCTAGTTGAAAGGTTGAGTTCTTTAAAAAAAAATTCCTAAGAGGAAAGGGTTTATCCTTGCTTGTGCACAGTGAGGAAAAGACACAAGGTCTGAAGTGGCATAATATCTGCAGCCAGCCTCTAGTTACAGAACCCCAAGGAGAGAAATCTGGCAGAGGGCTGAAGAGGAGCGCGGGGAGGGGGGTGAATTCATGTCCATGTGAATGTAGTACACATGAAAACAGTGCCCAAAGGTCACAGTTTTTCCACAGGGACAGAGAGCGGCTGCTTGCCACCTCTTGCCTGTATGAATCAAGAAATCCAACCCCATTTCTTCCCGTCCTTCCAGAAAAGCGGTGGAAGCCGCAACGATAGAACTTCTCTGCCACCTACTGGCCCGTGAGCAGTTACATGTGCTTCTGAGGCCATTGGATCTCCCGGGAGGCGTAGGCTTCAACTCCCGCACAAATTGCTTCATAACCTTCCCATAATTTTACCTCTGTCTGTGCCCAACCATTTCTCTTTTTCTTTTTCCATAAAAGGCGTAAGTCAAACAGCTCTCCATGTGCAACCCAAGTTTCATTCAAGGATTATTCTCTTCGGTCCCGTTGCTCTGCCGCTTAGGACAAGCGGCAAAGTTATCCCATTGTTGCAGAGCAAACTTTGTTGGGTAATTGGACCCAACTCCACCGTTGACCGTCCTGAATGCACATAATTGCACCAAAGATCCATTGTGAAGACGTTT
The DNA here is from genome assembly GCA_001685095.1 of Ellobius talpinus. Classification (NCBI taxonomy): domain Eukaryota; kingdom Metazoa; phylum Chordata; class Mammalia; order Rodentia; family Cricetidae; genus Ellobius; species Ellobius talpinus. The sequence continues at coordinate 12,771 of LOJH01040655.1, forward strand.
TACTAAAATTTGTAGAGTAAGAGAACCCTTACCATCCAGTAGCTCTATCGTTATTACTTGGCAATATTAAAATCAGGCAGTGTTTTGGTCAGGAAGAGATGTACCATGATAATAAACTGGCATAAGGATTTAATGAAACTTGAGATTTTTATAGTCATTTGTATGGTTTTCTAGATTTTGTTTGTTTGTGTGTGGATAGTAGATAAAATTTCCCACACGTTAAAATTTGGAAGCTAGCTAGCATCATCTGACTTTGAATCTATACCTCATACACAGCTGCCTCCTACATGGACTACAGTAGAAAAGTTCCTCACCACATAACCAATATAAACGTTAATGGCTGGGAACCCGTGTTAGATGGTATCATGTATATGAGACGTAACAAAAGACCTTTTCATTATCTATGTAAAACTAAATTATTCGAATATGCCAGTGAAGAGTTTAACAGCAAACACTGTGAAAGTGTAAGCAGAAACCAGAATCAGGATATGGGAAAACAAGGAGCAGAAAGTGGGAAGAAATTCAGAGTACTAACGTAGGTACATATTTTATGAAGCTTTTAGCTATGCAATGGAGGACAACAGAACCCTTCTGAGCAAACAAGTGGGAAACATTTCCACAAAACATACAAACAATGACTGCTGAGCTCTTGCATCTCCCTCTAATTCAAAGAATGGAGTATCAGATCAGCATTAGTGTCTATTGATTAAACTGACATAGAATGAAATAGAGTCACATAGAAAAGCAGATTGGAATGAGGTTATGAAGGAAATTACTACAGTTTACCTTAAATCATTGTGATTGACTGCATCATTAGGGGATTCCAATATGCAGATGGTTTATTTTTTAAAAAATAATCAAAAGGGGACATGTTGAATAGAAACAGTTTGGAGTAAAGGTGAAGATCTCCTCACAAGGGGAGTTGATGGTGCATCGGGAGGACATCTAGTATTTTTTGACCCTCAAAAAAGCAACAGGCAAGATGTTTTAGGAAGATGTTGCTGAAAGACCATAGATGTCTGAAGAAAACAAATCGCACTTTTACCCATGCCCCAAGACATCCAATTTAGAAGACTAAAAACCAGGATTACAGGTTGAAGAGTTAATGCTTAACTTTTTCAAAACCAGATCCTAGAATTCAATAACTATCCAATGGCTTCAGTAGAAACCACTTTGTATTAAGTGCTGACTGTTAATACAGGCATCACCAAAACAATTAATTTTTCTCTTGTAATATGTTAATTAAATAAACTCTAGTTCAAATGAAGTTTTCTGAGCTTGAAAATGGAATGAAAGATATGTTCAGGATATTAAGTTAGAAGAAGGCAATGTCAGAATATTTATGTAAAATATGATGTCTTTTGCAGTAATTTTATTCTAAATCATTATACCTTAGAGCAATATGAAAAGGGACCAGTTATGTGTCAAGATTATATGTCAACTGGCTGTTTTAGCAAATGTGGATTAAAAATAACACTATGATGGAAGAAACTTTTGCTTTCTAGCTGGAAAGCTGGAGTCTCCGTGTCCTCAAAAATAGCGACTCCATTGCACATGTTGTTCATGTCCTTAATTTGCCATCTGAGTTAAGGAACAAAGCCTTGCTGCCTTCTCACTGACCTTTATAATCCCCAAAGGGATACAGGATCACCCCTCTATTCTGTTCTGTATTCTGTCGTCCATGCTAAAATTCTAGAAATACTCTTCATCATAGAAAGGCTTCGTCTCTATCTCCATCCATCGCTAGCTGTAGGTTCTATGGTGATATGCAAGATATTCATCAGTGTGGCTATAGGATG
>LOJH01040657.1:0-13843 GCA_001685095.1 Ellobius talpinus
ACAAATCACAATCCCAGAGAACCTAGATAACAATGAGGACCCTAAGGGAGACATGCATAAATCTAATCTACATGGGAATTAGAAAAAGACAAGATCTCCTGAGTAAATTGCAAGCATGGGGACTTTGGGAGAGGGATGAAAAGGAGGGGAGAGACAGGGAGGGGAGCAGAGAAAAATGTAGAGCTCAATAAAAATCAATAATAAAAAATGAATCTTTCCCATCTCTATGGCATAAAAATCATCTCTCCACAGAAAATCCCCAAACTTAACTTTTTATAGTTTACCATATTCTATTTAAATTCTAAGTATATATTTCCAACTGCTGCTTCAACATTTTAACTTAAATACCTAACAAGAATGTCAGCCTTTGCATACCTGGAAGAGTTTACAACCCTCCCAGTCTGGAAAGCGCACACATGTAGCTTAAGTACTCTGCAGGCAGAAACTGGGAAAACCACAAATTTGAAGCCAACTTGGCTACATTTGTGAGTTCCAGGGTATCCTGGACTACAATGATAAACCTAGTTTAAAAAAAAATGCCAAACAACAAACAGGTAAGCAAAAACGAAATTAGAATTCTTGGAAACTACCCTGACTCAGCTGGTGCCACATCAAACCTTATACTGCCTCATCATAAAAACCTCAGAATCCCTTTCAACCCCCTAAATGCACAGTGTATTCAATTCATCCAGAAACCACTTAAGCTTTATCTCAAACTTCTGTATCAAATCTGAGCACATCTCACCACCATTCTGATAGCAACCATGGTCTAAGGCAACATCATTTCATGCCAGAATAAGGGTAAATGCTTCATAACTGTTGTCTGCTTCTACTGTAGCCCACCTTACTACCAATTCTCTGTACAACAGACAGATGCTTTAAATATACATTGAAATTATAATTAAATATTGAATATATATGTAGATGTATTTAAAACACACACACACATGCCCTTTACCACCACCTCACTTAAAGCACCAGTATCTTTTCTCTAAGTTTGATAAAGACCATGACCAAAAGCAATTTGGGCAGGAAATAGTTTATTTGGCTTACACATTCCAATCACAGTTCATCATTGGGGAAGTCAGACCAGGGACTGAAGCAGACTCCATGGAGGAATGCTGCTTACTGGCTTGCTCTTCCAGGCTTGTTTGGCCTGCTTTCTTATGCAACTCAGAACCATCTGTGCAAAGGTGGCAAAATCCACAGTGGACTGGACCCTCACACACAAATAATTAATAAATAAAATATTCTACAGATTTATCTACAGCCCAATCAGATGGAGGCATTCTCTCAAATGAAGTTTTCTCTTTCCAGATAAGCCTGAATAGTTTGTGTCAAGTTGACACAAAACTAATGAGAACATTTTCACTTCATATTTAGAATAAAACTGAAACTTATCATGGCTTACAATGTCTTCTAATTTTTTATTGTAGCTCTAATTGCTCTTAATTTTCTTTATTTATACTTCTCACTCTACCTACAATAGATAAAGGGTATTTGATTTAGACTCTATTTTCTGTCTCCTTCTGCCTAAGAATGCTGTCCCTCTGAATCCTTAGATAACGGGATTCCTTCTCTTTTTTTGTGAGTTTAAACTGAAATCTTCCTCCGGAATAAAATCTTCATAGGACATTATAACAAAACTTTACATGGTCATCCTCTTTATTTGTCTCTATTGTCCCCTTTGCTCATAAAATACGGATTTCTCTAATTATGGTTTATGACTTGTTTGCATACGTACTGTGACCAGTCACTTCATTTAGACTATAAGTTCCATGCAGTAAAGGACTTTTTCTCATGTAATGTGACTACTTTGATACTTAGCATTTAGTAGGTATGTGATAAATACAAACAGGATGAATGATAAGCATCTGTTTTACACAGTGAAAAGTCGGACAGGCCAAAGTTAATTAATGTATTAGTCCAAAGTCAAAGACAAAGCTGTAAACTGAAGTCACTTTTTAAATTCATTTACTCTGGCTGAAACTGCCAATACTTACATTCAACATCTGAACAGAAATCTCTGAGGTAGAAGCACCAGTTTTTATATTATTACATCCACCAGCACTATATAGCACAAGGCAAAGCCCAGCCAAGCAGCTTGCAATACATTTCTAACATATTACTGATAGATGAAAGTTAATATTTCACTTTCCAAAGAAAACATGATGCTGGTCTCAAACTTGAGCTGTTAATGACAGACTTTTATCCTTAGACACCCCCTTTTCTGTTTACAGATGGATTGTCTGCGACTCTTCTCTTCAGATTGCTCAGTACTTAACAAAGGAGCAGAGAAACGAAGTCGTCACCCTTGCTTCCTTCTCCAAATGGAAATGAGGCTCAGACATCCAGTGCAGCACACTAAGCTGACTTTTTAAAAATAGGGACTGACAACATTAATAACTCAAGGCATAGATGTCTTTATAGTTGCACATGGGTCTCTCAGTCTTTGGGGACTAGGTTATAAATCATATCTTTGGTACAAGGTAAAAATAAGGTTGATTTAATTGTCATCTTTCATAGACAGCTCTGCCTTACAGGACTGGCTCCTTCCTTTTTCTTATGAGAATAATGCTCTGTCACCCTGGAGACAGTAGGAGAGTTCATGAAATGAAAAACATCTGCAAATAATTTAGTTATCTCTCCATCTCTATAGACTGCTGCTATTTCTGACTTTTATCTTCTTAGTCTTTAATGACTTTCTCCATTGGTTTCAAATACACAAAGTCAGGATTTTCTAGTCCTGGAACCAAAATCACTTGTTGAAGTGTCTCAGAAACCTAAAGACCTTGTTGCATTTGGCATACCTTGGCACTGTGGGTGAGAGCATGGAATCATTTATATGTGTAAGGGGGAATTATGTAGGCAAAATCTTTAATTCTCTGGTTAAAAGAGGTCAGTTAGCAAATTTCTAAATCAGAAGATTGGCATTTGTGTATTTCCTCCTGGATTAGCCACTATTTATAATACGGAGCTAATTTTTTTATTGAATAAAGTAGAAACACTGTAGAGGCTTGACCATTATATTTTTAAAGGAAATATCAGCCAGAAGCATAAAATTAAATTTTACACATTTAGACAACTCCAGGATTATTTGTTGAGTGTGCTCTTGCATATTGAGTCATCCTTAGAACTCATTTGCATTTATATATTATATTTTAATGAAAAACAATTAAGAGGTTTAGAGGAAAAAGATACTTTGTTTCAGTCAACAGAATTCTATTCCTGTAACAAAATACCTGAAGTAATCAATTTTAAATGATGCAGGATTTATTTTGACACATCATTTTAGAAGTTTCAGTCCTTAGTTGGCTAGCTTTGTTGCTCAGGAGCCCATGGTGAAGAAGTACTACCATTGTGGAAGTACACAGGAGAGTAAAGCATTGTGGTGGCTTGAATAAGAATGGTCACCATAGTATCATATTTCTGAATGCTTTGTCCCTAGTTGATGAACTATTAAGGAAGGATTAGGAGATGGCCTTATTGGAGGAGGTGTGGCCTTCTTAGAGGAGGTGTGTCACCAGGGGTGGACTTAGAGCTTTCAAAAGGCCACAGCAGGCCTAGTCTCTCTCTCTCTCTCTCTCTCTCTCTCTCTCTCTCTCTCCTCTGCCTGTGTATCAAGACATATCTCACAGGTACTGCTTCAGTGCCATGCCTGCCTGCCTGCTGCCAAGCTCCCTGTCATCTTGATGCTCACAGACTCTAATCCTCTGAAACTGAAAGCCCCAAATAAACTCTTTCTTCTATAACTTGCCTTTATCATTATATATATACACATATATTATATACATATATATTTCTTTTAGGAAATTGATAAATGGAAATATTTGGGTTGTGTTAGATCTAAGTGTTTTATCAATGTTTTGGATAACCGTAAAACTTATACAAGACACACTTATACAGTGTGCAATGATTCTATAAATAGCATCAGCATCTACATGACATCAAAATATTTCCAAACATTCAAGTGGCTGAGTTTAGGACATAGTGATTCTGTAGAAAATTGTATGGTGTAGTTCATGGCTTAATATAAGATGGCATTTTCCAAATATGAAAGAAATTTTGATCTCCCTTTAAGATACAGAGTCACATGCACTCAATTTCTATTTAAACTGCATTTTAAAGAATTTCTATTGTAATACTCATCCCTGACTGCTCATGTGCACTTATGGTATTGATTTTATGCTAAAAGTAGTTTTAGAGGATGCAGGTAATACAACACATTTCATTTTTAGCTGGCTTTTACTTCTACTACTGTATTTTCATATCTAAGCCTGGTTATAGACAGAAAAACAGAAGTAAAACAAAGGAGATTCAGGTAGCTTAGGTATACTATAATTGGACCATATCTCAAATCATGGATTACATGCTATAGCTACCAGATGAGAGGTAACCACAATGGTCTTGATTTAAAATAATTGTCTCAATAGCCTTAAACAGTTCGTACATTCACTGATGTTAAATTCTTAGATGCTTTCTAAATTCTGAGAATCTAGAAAGAAAATTGTTAACTGAAGTTCCGAGAAAAGAAGAAAAGCTACAGCTATATTAAGCATCTAAAAGGCTAATTGACTGATTAAAATTTCAAAGACTGTGAAGAGCTGGGATGTTTCAGGTTCCAAGCCAAATTATCATGTGCTATCTTACTTCCCTACATAGCCATTTTTGTCCACTTCTGAGTATGATCTAATATCCTTCTGGTTATTAGGTAAATAGTTTTAGAATGCACAAAAAGAGTCCTAGCTTTCAACAACCCAAAAGCTTAAAATGTCATAAATATCACATGGGTCTTATAGAAAAGATTTCCCCACTTTGCTGTTGATATTGCATTAATGCATTTAAAAATATCTTGATTTATGACTTTCTTTATTCTATTACTATTTAAAAAATCTTTATGAAACTCTTACCACGTTGGAACTTAGTATTTGAAGGAACGTCTATCTGTGTTCCTAGGGCCATGGTCACTCACATTTGGTTTCAGAATAAATTTTATATTCCCTTTAAGGGGAAAGAGAGCTGTGTGTTATTTTTGATTGATTGTTTGGTTGGTTTTGGGTTTTTTGTTTGTTTGCCTGTTTGTTTTTGGCATTGAAAAAGTGTCCTCTTCAGAGACATATGGTGAATTTTAGAATTCATTTTCACATATATTTTGAAAGGTTGAGAACGTTTTCTCAGAAAGCAAGTGATGACCAAAGTAGATATTTGTGAATTCCAATAGTAGTAATCAACTCAACAGTTCTAGTAAATCATGACTCTTACGTTTGCGAGGCTTCTTTGGGGGCTGACTATTGTTTACAAGGAGGAGGACTCATAACTTAGTGGATTCCTTTGGATGGCTATCATTATGGTCTCCATTTTGAAGAAAGAGAAATATATTTCATATACACACTTTTTATTTTTAATCTTGTGTGATACATGGCATGGAGAACATATAATGAATGTATTACTGCTACTTCTTGGTTATGTAAACAAGAGGCCTTGAGATCATAAACCTCTGTATTCAAATTGGAAAATGTCAGTGCTTCAGAATCTACTAAACCTTTTTATTTGGGTTTATCAAAGACACTAGAAAATAAATATGCAAGTGCTTATGCTTTAAAACTCTCTATAATGCACATTATCTATGTGTTGCAAAATATCTGTGCTTATAAAACAAAATTGACAGTGATGACTTTGTGCTATGGTATCCCAGAAAACACAGTTTAGACTTTGAATAAGTTTAAAATTGTTTAGAGTGTCTTTTAATCATGCAGGATCAAGTGAATTTATTCTTTGTTGAAAGATAATCTAAAACCTACAAATCCAATCATTTTCCTCTTCCTTTAAAAAAGCATTGCTTCTTCATTTTAATCAATTTTAATCACTTTAGCAGGGCACTTGGTAACCAGATTACAAGTTTTTAAAAATACCATTTTTAAAAAGGAAAGTCTAAAACAGAATGAAACCAAATTCACTGTTCCTGGACTAAAAGGCTAGATAACTATTTTTTTTCTCTTAGGCAGGAAGGAGATTATAAATACAATTTGCTGGGTAATCATCCTATGGTTATATGACTGCTATGATCAATTACTATTTCAAGAGAAAATCACAAGAACCAAGCACAGTGCTTCATTAGAACTGCAGCCTGGATAAGTGTTTTGCTATTTTAATAACTGTTCTTGTTTCTATCGTGCCTTCTATTTTACCTAGCCCTCTACACCTATGAGCTCATGAGATCACACTACTTCCTTTAGAGTGGTAGAATCCAATGCATCCATGAAGAACCCATATCTTTTTGGATTTTTAAGATTGTCAATGGTGTTCTTATTCAAATAGAGCAGTATTATGACTATGCTATCATCTTGACACAAAGGCGACCTGCTCACAATAATAATCACTAAGTGACTGGTAAGAGCAGAGAAGACTGCCACATCCTTCTATTCACCTGTTCCCTCTAGTAAGCACACACTGGTCTCTAATGAGTTACATTGTATCTGAAGTCCTTATGGACAACAACAAAATATCCAAACCAGAAGACCTTGGAAGATACTTAGTTTATTTTTTGCTTTTAAAACATGGTAAAAAAGGAAGATCCTGAGAGGAGATATGATTTGGCCACCTAGATAGTGAATAGCATAGCAGGCCTAGAGAGCAGATTGTCCAACTGCAAGGTCATTGTCCTCTACACTTCACCATGCTGTCTTAGGGATCCTAGTGGGCTTCAGCCTTCAGTTGTCTTCAATTGTAGAAGGTAACATCTGATTTCATGAGTGCTTCTTGCCCTCTACTCAATGCCCTGTTCCATGAAATCCTGTTCGTTATAGGGACAGAGATTTTTCCCATATCATGGATGTCTTCTTAGACCCAAAATATAGCATCTTGTGTTTTATCAGTAAGTGAGTATATAGCAAACTATTATCTTAGCTACTCTATTGAAGAAGACATTCAAAGGTGGTCTATCATTATACATTTCTAACAGAAACTAATGTTCAGACAGGAAAGAAGGGCTGACTTGCATCAGGATTCACAATAGGATTTTAGCCAAGTAAAGGGTGATCCTCAGGAGGAAGAGTTTTCAAAATGAGAAGGAAAATTCAGGACTGAAAGAGGCTGAATAAAGACTCAACGACCTTCAAAGTATGGCCATTATGTGAACTGGCAAATGGAGAGATGGTATTCATTTTCTTCAACTGAATTTCCAGTGAGTAATAGTCCTTACTGTTTTCTATCGTTTTCTGCCAATGCCCAGAGACCTGCATCAACGTTACAGTGAGTTTAAGATATTCAAATAAATTTGAGCTCTTAATATAGTCTCTTTCTCTGTACAGTGAATCAGTACCCAGACTCAAACTATGAGGAAAAATTTCCATTTGTTAGAATAACTCACACTTTTACACAGGCACCAAAATGAACTGAGCGGCTCAGGCAGATCCATTCCGATCACTCATATGCAATGCTGGAATATTACACTGAACTCTGAGACAGTAATTATTGCAGTGGCTGTCTTGTAGGAAGGGACTCTTTCTGTGATTCAGCATCCATACAGAGCAGAAAGAGAAGGGCTCTGAATTCCAGGTAATGGATGTCTCACTCACTCAGTGAAAGCCAACCATTCTCATTGTTCGGCAGCTAGCAGGAGAGAGGCATGCAAGACCAGCCAGAGCACCATATTCTATTGTGGAAAAAAAAAGGCACATAGAAATGGGGAAAAGGTGGCCTGTTTGAGTACAAGGTGGACCTGAGAAGCTGCTCTAATCCTATATATTGCCAATGCCATTATTATGTTCAGTGGTCTGGAACAAGCAAGAGAAAAGGACTTGTGCACCTGTGGGAGCCGTTGATAGAGGGTGTAGTTTAAATGATGAATAGCTGTGCTAGGTTGTGTTGTGCAGCTGTGGCTATGTCTTGTGGATTAGGTACAGTACTGTGAAAAAGATAGGACCTGAGGAAGGAGTGGGGTGAGGAGCAAGGAGAGGACAGTCCATTCATTAGTGGTCCAGTCAGATAAAGCAGATAGTGACTCAGTAGTGAAATGGCTAAGGGACTAGTAATACTTGGGGTTTTCTGCAGCCTCAGGACCGGGTAGTGCCCTAATCGCAAGTGCTGGACTTGAATTTTTTCACTTATATACCACAATATGAACAGTAACTGTGACTAATTAAGCATTTCAAGTGACACACTACTAAAATTTGTGTTTTATGCGTTCATTTTACTTTTATAGTGCTGGGATGTCAGTACTAATACTGGCCCATTTCCACGAATGAGGAAATCAAAGCAAAATATTTAAGGAACTTTTTCAAGGACAACCAACCAAAATTTTAAAGCAGAATGTCATCCCAGGATATCTGGCTGTACAGTCTTTTCACTACCACTATTCTTTCTAGTGCTATGTCTGTCATCCCCATTTCAAAGCCTATTTACTTTTTGGTGAGAAAGCCAATTCTTTTTCTGTAACCAGAGCTTTCTCTCCCACCTGCCAGTTCCAGAATAACCACTCAGTTGCTTAATATTACTTATAAGTGTTTAGCCAATGGCTTATGCTTATTATTAGCTAGCTCTTATATTTAAATTAAACCATATCTTCCTTATGATTTGCTACATGGTTTGTGGCTTGTTACCTCATTTTTTTTACCTGTCTTGCTTCCTTGGAGGCTGGTGGGCATCTCCCAGACTCTGCTTTTCTTCTCCTGTATTTCTGCTGGGATTTCCTGCCTGGCTCCATCCTGCTTTGCCTTAGGACAAAGTAGTTTTATTCATGCACAATGAAAGCAACACATATTCAACCCATACAGAAAGATCATCCCACAGCATCTTTCTTTACAGATAAGGAAATAGAAACTTGCCTTGTCAACATATCATCATTGGTAGATCCTTACATTCAGATACACCCTGTGCTTTTCTTGCTCTTAAGGAACCACCTCCCTGGGATGCTTCCTTGCAGACTTCTGGCCTTGTTGCCATCAGCAGCCTTCAATCCACGTACATTAGAAACAGCTGGTCAAGAATAGAGCAGTTGGAAAATAAATGGAATAATTCCAGTTTGTTTCCTATTTGTCACTAATATTGTGAAGGAGGTATATGATGTTACTGAAGGCTATGCACATATGTACCTTTAAAAGTGCTTCACTCTATCAGCCTTAGAGTGCCTGGATAAATTAGCCTTATAGCAGTTTGACAAATCTAGTGAAACCTTTCAGAGGACATTAATCCAGATGGACTATTGCCTTTTAAAAAAATGCCAAACTGCTCAGGCAGGGTATAGGATGAGAGCAGAGGTTAAGTCACAGGAATGTGTAGATATGAAAGACGTTTGTGATATGATGAAATGAAATGAAGTATAAGGAACTGATAAATGACTTTTTAGCTTTAAATTTTACGCTCTGTAACCATATGCACATGGTGAATGAAATACAACCATCAATGGTGGAGCACTGTTTCTAAGCACATTCATGATCAAACCACGTGGGACTGCTTCAATGCTGGGATCATCCGTGTGGGAATTAGGCCAAGTTGCTGACCTCAAAGTGGGCATCATGGAGATAAGATAGCCCTAGCCAGGATTTTTGAGAAATTTCTTACCCCTAAACTTGTGAAACTGTATATGGTCCATCTAGATATCTACTAAACTACATATATGAAGTTTTTATTTATGGAGTAAATTCTAGAGTTGAAAGAAATAGATCTAAATCCCAGCTTGTATATCAGGAAATATAATTTTCAAGACAGAGGAGTTCTGTCTTGGAAAAAGAAAAAAGAAAACAAGAAAAGAAAAGAGAAAATACGGGTATCTTGTTCAACAATCATTAAGAATTTGAAGAGAGGCTGGAGAGATGGCTCAGAGGTTAAGAGCATTGGCTACTTTTCCAGAGGTCCTGAGTTCAATTCCCAGCACCCACATGGTGACTCCCTAACATGTATAATGAGATCTGGTGTCCTTTCCTAGCATGCAGGCATACATGCAGGCAGAATACGGTATGCAAAATGAATAAATCTTTAAAAAAAGAATTTGAAGAGGGACACTGAAGAACAACTAAAAAAATGAAAGATACCTCCTAAAGTCAGGTGTTGTGTGTGACTGTTTACCCACCTCCATGTTCTACCCCAAAAGCTATTGTAACACTGAAAAAGGGGGGGGAACATGCATTATGCAAGTGTTTTCTACACACTGGGAACCTACGGTGAATATCAGAGGAGGAATAAATAGTTTCTTATTTTATAAACTCCTCCAAAGGTTTGGCCACAGGAGTTTCCCACTGGACTTTATTGCCTTAGGAGTCATACATTTAGTGTCAACTTTGGGCTTGTTTGTTCCTGCATTGATTCCTCCCATTAAGAATTCTGAACTTCTAATACCGCTGCTAAAACAAAATGTACATGGGAGTTGAAAGGAGCAATAATAAAATAGCAAGCAGAGCATCAGTTATTGGCTCAGGCACAAGAGTGAGGTTGATCTTAATTCCACACCATAGTTTAAAACTTTATGATCTTCTTTTAAAGATTTATTTAAATTTATTTTTATGTATTAGTGTTATGTGCATATATGAATATATACCAGATGTATGTTTGGTGCTCACAAAGACCAGAATGGGATGTGGTTCCCCAGGAACAGGTTCTCAGATGCCATGTGGTGCTGGGAATGAAACCCAGATCCTCTGGGAAAGCAGCCAGTGCCTTAACTGTGGAGTCATTTCTCTAGCCCCAATTTTATGATCTCAATTACTTAATTTAGTAATCTTTTTCAACAATTTCTAATATGAAAAGTGAGGGCCATCCCTATTCCATCTGCATGCTACAATGAATTAATGAAATCTTTACTGCATGCAAATTGCTTAGCATTGTACCTGATATTTAATAATCACAGAATAAAAGCAACAGTGATTACTAGTAAAGATTAAATAAGTATTAGAACATTTAAGGAACAGACTATAAAGCCCATTTTATATACTTATGAGAAGTGCAATGATACTAACATGCTTAACAGTATATACTCACAGGATGTCAAATCACAGGCTTTTAATACGTGAGGGCCTTAAGAATGCTTGCATGACTTCAGACATGTCTAAGGAAAGTTGGAGAAGTAAGAGCAAACTGTTACAATAGCTTCCATTTTATTGATGAAATTTGTTGCTTGATAAATTCCTACATGGATTCAGTGATTTTGTTTATTCCTCCCTCTCACCCTAGTCAGCAGGTGATGACTCATGTCATCGGGTCCGTTTCCCATATCCATGCCTTGTTTGGTTCTGTGTTCTACAGATTTCAGAGGACAATCTGCGAGGTCACTGATTTGAAGGCTTTGGACGACCCACTAGGACCTGTTGGGCTCACTGTGATACAACTGAAGACAAACACCATCCCTCTCTAGGGAAGGCTGAGTTCTTATGAGCTCCTCCCCACTCCATGACTGGCTGCTGGCAAGCGCAATCTTAGGCAGGCCCAGTGCACCTAACTGCAGCTTCTGGGAAATTTGCAGCAGCTCTGTTGTGCCTTGAAGATGACATTTCACATCTTTCCTCCTTATATTCTGGCTCTTACATCATTTCCACTCCCTTCTCTGCAATATTCTCTGAGTCTTATAAGAGTTGGTATAAATGTCCTCTCTAGAGCTGAGCAATCATTCAACTGTAATATATCCTAAGTATCTTCAGCAGCAAGGAGTCTCTGCATTTACCATGTTCACTGCCTGTTCTGGGTGCTGGGAGTAATATTTTTCATTGTATGGGGTGGTGAGGTTTTAAAACCTCAAGCCAGGTCCGGGGGCGCTCTCTCTCTCTCTCTTCCTGCTGCATGCAGATCCCAGATACAGAACTCCCAATTATTTCAACAGAACCATGTCTGCCCATGTCCTTCTAAGTTTCACTCCATGACGACAATGGACTAAACCTCTTAAACTGTAATCCAGCCCCAGTTAAATGTTTTCTGAGAGTTGCCATGATCACAGTGTCTCTTCACAGCAATAGACTAACTAGGACAGCTAAGTAAGCAGCAACCTCAGCCTGCATGCTTTACTAATTAAGATATTTTTATTGGTATATAGTTATTTATTTCTTTTAGAAAGACTTTAGTGATATAGTATGTTATGGGGGGATGGCATGACTGCTTTCAGGTAGCCAGGAAGTCATGAGAGAAAAAAATGGGATCAGAGCTGCAATATTCCCTCTCAAGGGAAATTTGCCTGGGGCCTAACGTCCTCCCTTTAATCTCTCCCTTCTAAAGGTCCCACCACTTCCCCATGAGCACTTCATGCCAAATCTTAGTCTTGGGTCATTGGTGGCCATTGAAGACTCAAAGTATAGCACTACATTTCATTAGGAGGGAGAGGAATCAGGTAGACAAAACTGGTTCATTCATCTGAATTAGACATTCCTATATCAAAACTCTAGCCTCACTCCAAGTTTTCAAAATGAAATAATCTTCAGAAGAACCTAGCATTTACAAATAGGACATTAGGTCCTAATGTCATATTTGCATCAGACGGAGGTGAAAGCTCATGGCTCTGGGTTCAGATCCCTGCCCCCATCTACTCCCTGTAAAAGGAAGCAAGTTCAGCCTGGGTAGAATATGACCTAGGAAGGAGTGGGTGGAAGACGGCTGGTAAGAAGGTACAAACTCTGCTCAGCTTGGGAGTATTTTTATTTTTAGCTGCATATTTCAACACCTTTGTTTCATTTTATGTGCCTTGGTTTTCTGCTAAAGCATATTTATTTCACACATAGGTTTAATGACAGTTGCATAAATGGCTATGCAGCAGTGTACAACAAATTTTATATAAGAATTCAATCTGGAAGGGGACATGAAAAGGAACAAACATTATATCACCAGGGACAGTGCTTTATGTGATTATTTGTTTGTTTGTTTGTTTTGTTGTTCTTGTTCTTAGGTGAAAGCTTCCAGTCTGATATCTCATACAATATATTTTGGCTACGGTTTTCCCTCCCCCAACTCCTCCCAGTTCCCTTCCCATTCAGATCCACACCCTTTCTATCTCTCCTTAGAAAACAAATAGGCATCTAAGGAATGATAACAAAGCAAAATAAGCTAAAACAAAAACAGCTAAGGCAAAACAGAAGGAAAAGAACCAAAGAAAAAGCACAAGAAACAAACATCTATACAGAGACACAAACATTCACACACACAGGATTCTGAATTCATTTCAGAATTGTTAACCTGCAGAATTGCTCATTAGACAGTGACTGCTATTTTACTTTATTTATGTTTAAAGAAGGAAATATGGTCACTGGCATATAAGATGTTTTTACTCATGCATAATTAAAAGATGGAATCAATGTTTACCTTGTTCTTGTAGTTCCTTTCAAATGTGAAACTGACCAAATACTTCAAATCTCTAAAGACCAGTCTATTGATTTTACATCAATAACACCCTCTGGTTTCTGCTTTTAAAATGTAGTGCATTGTTTTCCCTAAATAACCATGTCACAAAGAAGGGCTCCAGTTTTATCCATTTCTTCTCACATCTCTAGGCACTGGCTCCATACATAAACACATACATATAATCATTCTTCTACAATCACTACTACCAAAAATTTACACATGGAAGTTAAGTGAATACTGCTAAAAATAAATGCTTCTTATCAAGTTTATCTCTCTCCTTTGCTTTTGAGAAATTCTCAGTAGCACCCTAGCAGCTGTAGGATGAAATACAAACCCCTTATACCATCTGTTGTCATCTACAGCTAGGTCCTTCTTTCTTCAATGTTATCTCATATAGCCTCCCAGTAAACTGAACTTTCTTTCTCTATTGTTTTTGTAGTCTAATATACTTTGCTTTCTCTGCTTCCTACTACAGCTATTCTTCACAGAACATGTTGGAGCTCCTCCTTTAGGCATAGGAATCTCTTTC
>LOJH01040658.1:0-14568 GCA_001685095.1 Ellobius talpinus
GAGAGAGAGAGAGAGAGAGAGAGAGACCGCCTCTCCTGTCAGCATAGGGTCCTGGCAGGTGTGTGCTACCACATCTGCCTTTGCTATGGTTCTGGGCTCTGAACTCAGGCTCTCAGGCTTGTACAGCCAACACTTTACCCATCGAGCCATAGAGTTCACCAAGATGAATGACGTTACCCCCGCTATGTTTAAAATTTTGTATTATTTTCTTAACATTTTTTGGTAAAATATATGCCATGCTACTTTTCCTCAGGAGACATGACCAAATGTCTATTCACCCAGATACGGTAACATAACAGACTGAAGAAATCCTGCCCAAGTGTAGCTTGGTGATCTGAGTGAGCGTGGATGCCCCGGGACAGTGATATCACCAAATGCCCATGGCCCTGTATCCTTGGTATTCTCTGCACAACTATTCCTTGGGATCGTCTCCTCTTCCCAACAGCTGGCTTGTCGAGTTTCCGAATCTCAGCCTCCTTCCTCCTGCCAGGATGTAGTGTTTCGATTCAGAGGATACAACTCCACAACACAGAACGTGGACTTTACCATGTTAGCCACTGTCTGAGGTAGGGTTTCTATGGCGAAAGGCACCTTGGGGAAGAAAGGGTTTTTATCTTAGACTCTCAGGTCACACTCCATCAGTGAGGGAAGTCAGGGCAGGAACCTGGAGGCAGGAACTAGAACAGAGACCATGAAGGAACCACTGCTTACTGGTTGCTAGCTCAGCACCAAGGACTGACCACCCAGGGGTGGCATTGCCCACAGTGACCCGGACCCTCCCACATCAATCAAAGAAAATGCACCACGAGTTTGTCCACAGTCTAGTAGGGATATTTTCTGATTTGAGATCCCCCCTTCTACAATGACTCTAGCTTGAGTCGGATTTACGCGAAGCTAGCAGGCATAGCCACTTTTAAGCATACAGAGCGTTCACATCTTTGACAGCCACTTCCAAAGCTCCTTCCGCCTGTAACACCCAAAGTTTGTATCTGCGGGGCTGCAGCCCTCCCTCATCTCTGTCCCTTCCCAACCATTCTGCTCTCCAGCTCAGTGAACCTGCCTGCTCTAAATATCTCACGGGAGTTGACTCACACAGCGCTTGTCCGTCTCTGACTGGTTTTAATGCTTAGCACAATACCCTCAAGATTCACCCACACTGTAATGTGTTAAAAAAATTCCCTCCCCTCGTGTGTCCACACACTTGCTTGTCCATCTGTCTACTGGTGGATGCTTGGGTTACTTCCTCCTCTGACTGTTTGAACTGAGAGTGACCTGTGAGCTCAGCTGTGCAGCTCTCCGAGAGTCTGCCTCTCATTCTCCTGGGTGCACAGCCACAGGTGGAATTGCTGGGATATATAATAAGTCTATGTTTGGTTTCTTGAGGAACTAGTGTTATGCCCAAATCTGCGAAGTCCCCTAAAAGCCAACAAGGAGACCAAGTCCCATATGTAAAAGCAAAGAGCCTTTATTTTATGCACGTTTGCAAACTCGGTCTCTCCGCATGTCCAACATATTGGAATAAACGGAGAGTCCCAAGCTCAGTTAGAGTTGGGTTTTTATAGTAGTAAAGGTGGGGATGAGGGGTNTCTGAGGTTCAGGACCCCTGATTGGCTGATATTTGTCTAGGGGTGTCCTGGTGACTGTGTTGGCAGGTGATCCCATCTACAACAATTGGAATGTTAGGCATTTCCTTTGGATGGTCTGTTCTAGGGTGGTGCTCAGGTAATCTCAGTTTGTGGTTCTTCCTGCAACCAGGTATTGCTTCAGGGTAAACTACTGAGACTCAGGCCTTCATTAAACTTATTTATTGAGGGCTGTGTCCTACTGTGGCAGGTGATAATGGTTGGAAGTCAAGAGCTTCCTTTGGGTGCTCTGTTTCTATTTAGCTTCTCATGGCCGGCCCCTACACTATCACATCTGTACAGGACCTGCTATTTTAAATTCCCATCCACAGCTCACAAAAGTTCTAGTTTCTCTGAGACAGACATGGCGGGTCATTCATATAAATCCCAGTTCTCAGGAAATTGAGACAGGAGGATTGCCTTGAGTTCAAGGCCAGTCTGGGCCACAGAATAAGACTCTGTCAAATAAACAAATAAATAAATAAACAAACAAACAAACAAATAAATAAATAACTTTCAATTTCTCTGTATTCTTGCCAACATTTAGTGTGTGTGTGTGTAGGGTAGAGGCCAATATTGGGTGCTTTCCTTACTTTTTCATCTTTTTTTTTGAGATAGGGTTCTCACTGACCCCAAAGCACTCACCCATTCCTCTGGACTGACTTCCCCAGGGCTGGGATCACAGGCATGCACTACCGTGCCTGCCCTCATGTGTGCTCTGGGGATCCAGATCCAGGCCATCATTTTCCTTCATTAGCTGAGCAGTCTCTCCAGCTTTCTTTATCTTCTTAAAAATTGTACAGTGGTCGTCCAAATGAGCGTGGCATGTTACATACTGGCTTTCTTTCTAATGCAGTAATGTACAAGAGAGTTTGCTCAATGGAATCATGGAAGTTTCACATTTGGAATTAACATCTTATCCATAGCTTGGATGCTAATAATCTGAGTGCATTTGTAACTGTGGTAAACAGTAATTAAGATGTTCACACGCATGCAAAGAGCAATTTGCTTCTCAAGTTATTTATAGTTCTAATTACATGGACCACAATTTATCTTTCTATATAGTGATACCTAAGAAGTTATAAAGCCCGGGACAAATGGCTCACTGAAGTGCACATTTACCATAGCAAAGCTGACTATTGCCTCCAGCCTCCCTCAGTTCCTACTCACAAGGACTTGTTAGGAGTCATCCTGGCTGGCACACCCCACCCCTACCCTAAACCTCTCCAGCCCGGAGCCTCCCTTCCCTTCACCCAGCTTGTTTGACTCCTATATAACCCAGCCATTTTAGCCACACACCGTCTTGGTGCTCTTGGCCTCCTCCACAGGCCCCCACCCCCGCCTGGTTCAGGTTCATTCGTCTGACCATGTTCAATCTGGACTTTTCTAGATGCCTCTGGCTGAATTCTCCCTCCTATCTAAAATAACCCCCCCAAGCGTGCCTACGAGCTATCATGTCCTTATTTCTCATCCATCAAAGAACTTACATTGTTACACAACACAACATAGACACTTGTGAAAACATCAGCTGTATATCAGTTAGTCCTAATCTAGAGCATGAGAGCCCCTGGAAAGGTTTAAAGTGTGTGGCACTTGGACTTCAGCTACCAAAGGTTCTAATTCAATCCCCCGTCTGTCAGTCAATCAGTCTGTCTGTCTGAATCTTCTCTCCTTGCCTCCCTCTCCTCTAGCCCTCCCCTCTGTCTTCCTGTTCCCTCTTTGTCTCCGCTAAGGTCTCCTTGTGTAACTTGGGCTGGCCTTGAACTTTTGACCTTCCTACCTCAGACTCCTGAGTGTTGGGATTAAAATGATTATCATGTGTATATGTGTGTGCTTGTATGTGACTATGGACACATGATAGCAGATGCCCATGGAGGCCAGAGACATTGGATCCCCTGGAACTGAAGTTACAGAGGTTTTAGTTGCCTAACAGGGGTGTGGGAAGTGAACTGGGGTCCCATGCAGGACAGTATGTGCTCTTAACCTCTGAGCCATCACTCGAGCCCCAGGAGCTGGATTGCAGCATACATTACCACACCTGGCTCAGTCAGTCGCCATCAGGGCCAGGCATCAGTACCTTTAAGTTCATTGGGTGACATTGGTGACTCCAGCATGGTGAGCTCCTGCTGACCTACCCCATTAAAACGTTAGTCTTGGGCTTCTCAACCACTGCTTGAGAGTTTAGAAGTTCATGATCTCGGTGTGGACCCTCGACTTGCTGGATCAGAATCTTCATTCTATAGAGATGGTAAGACTTCGGGACATTGAAGTGCAAGGAAGGCTCCTCTGTGGAGGTGGAGTAACGTGATTCACCATCAACCACAGTGTTCCTTTTCAATTGTCTACACAAATATGAGCTAACTCCCTATTTGAAATTCTTAGTGAAAAAGGAAGTTTCTGTCAACCTTGTCAAAGGAGATGGTGGTTCGACTTAGCTTAGCTGTCTCGCACAGGGGATGGCAGCTGAGATTCGGCAGCCATGATTGTACCATTCCTGTGGTCTACACTAGTGCTGGTACTCTAGCTGTTCCTTGCTCCATGCATGCCCTGCACCAGCTCACAAAATGGTCATGGATGGAACCACCTTCCTACCTCAGCCCATGAAGATGAGCGATGATGGCATGAGCTGTGGCTAGAACACTTACAACGTCAGCTCTGTCCAGCGCCACAGGCAACACAGAAAGTTCCACTTCTCAACATTTGGGCTCCCTTTAGGATTAGTATATTAGTATTTTCCTCTCGCCCATCAAAGCTGTCTCGAACACCTCAGACTCAGGAGCAGTGACTTCAGCTACCTTCAATGCCTATTTCTGCCCAGAAGCAGAACCAACAGCAACTGCCAAGGACTAAGGACTTCCCTCGCCCTAGGCTCACACGAGAGCGCAGGGTCCTACTAGCAGACCCGCATGAGAGTCCTGACGCTAGAGAGTGGCACCTTCTGCCGCTCCTCCTGCCTGCCTACTGCTGTTCCGGGCTGAGGGACAGGAGCTGCAGAGCTGGAGGGACTTCATGTCTACCTAACTTCTCCTCCACAGAACTAAAGGACTCCAGCCAGCTGATTGGGACCAGTAGGGCCCAAATGTTTTCAACCCCAGTTTATATTTTTCAGTTAAGACTTCTAATGGGAGAAGCTGTCACTCAGCGAAGCTGGAGTTAATCCAATGAAAAGCAGGTATCAGCATGCACTTGATCTCATCTCTGAGAGAATCAAAACAGTATGACAGCAAATCTGACTTCTTGTCGTGACGAACTCTTCTTTCTGCACTGTTATCAGAAAGAGCGGTGGTGTTATAATTTCTGTGGTGACTTCCCCCGGGAGCTGAACAGAATATTCCCTAGCATCTTCAAAGAATTAGCCCCTAACTCTTTTTATCCCATCTTAGCCCACCGGCAGTGTGACATCCAGCAATGCAATATCCGTGTCTCAGAAATGACCCAGACTTACTAAGTTTAAGCATGATCTCTTAAGGAAATTCCCTTTGGAGTTTCTATTTTTGCATTCTTCCTTTCTTTTGGGGTTATTTAGGTACTATTTTGAGCCATTGGCCCACATTGGATTAATTAGGCCAATTAGGCTTCATAAAGTAATTAACATTCTGATGACTTTAAATAACACCCTTTCAATAAAGACGCACCTTGAAAAGCAATGAGCGACTTCAGTCTGGCCATGCAGTAGCACTAAGGACACATGCATTCTGCAGACCTCCTGCCGTGTGGCTTTGGCTTGGGTGATAGTTACTAGGAGGATGAAGCTTAATCAAGCTTAATCTAAAGGACGTTGCCTTCATTAGCTGATTTGAATCTACCACTGTTAAGAGCCATATGGGTGCTTCATAGTGAGAGGGGCTGTTGGTGACCCTGCCTGCTCAGCCTGTCTCCGGGACATCTCTCTGTCAACAGTAGTTCCCACATCATAGACTCAGGCTGGCCTCGCCTAAGTGCGGACTCCCACCAGCCAGGACATTGGGGTTGCTAGCTGTCTGCTCCTCTCCTTCATACCTCAATAGCAGCCATGACATAATGAGCATTTTCTGACTGTTAGAAAGTTATACTCATTGTTCCTGTTTATTGAGCAGCTCATTCCTAATTATTGGTTGAAATATTTGCTCTAGTAGCTGGAGCTGCAACCAGTTGAAATTCTTATCCTCATGGAACCAAACTAAAGGAAGTGAGTGACTTATCCAAGGCCCTTCCACATGCAGGTGTGGGCAACAGGCCTCTGCTCCCAAGTCAGACTTACATAAGGCTGTAGCTCAGGTCACCCCACTGGGCTGCTCTGATTGGTCCATTGGAACTGGGCTTGAAACTACATTCAACTGTGTAAAGGACAAGACTATCCAAAGAGTCAGGATCTTAAGAAAAATTAAGACGCCCTTTAGGATAAGGTTGGGAAATACAGCCATTTCCCCTATTAATAGTTAAAGCTTTTACCTTTTTATGTTAGGATTACGATGGAAAGGTAAAACCAGTGCAAAAACAAACAAACATAAACAAACAAAACCGATGTGTTGTGAAGGGAATTCATAAAACAGGTGCAGTCCTAGGCACCTCCCTCCTGTTTTTATCAAGCCCATACGTTTAGATTGGATGTAGACAATGCTCAAATGTCCACTGTGCTCTCACATTAGCGTGTTTCACGTGTTTCACGTCTTCTATTCCACAAAACAATGAACAGAGACGATTCTGAGTCTGTGCAGTGGATTGCTGAGAACGGGGCATTTGGGTTGTGATTGTTGTTTTTCCACGGGGAGGGCTGTGATGGCGTGTTACTCTGTAGCCGAGGCTGGTCTGGAACTCACCATGTAGCTCAGTCTGTCTTTGAGCTTGTGGTGAGTCTCCTGCCTCCCTCTCCTGAGTGCTGAGATTATAGGATGAGTGGGTGCATGAACCGATGACTTGACCGCTTCATGGTGTGGTTAAGGGGCAGGTTTTCATTGGAGATGTGAGGGAATGCCAGAGGCATCCGGAAGAGTCCAGAGCAGAGGGAGAAAGCAGCAGACTGAACACGGCCATGAGAGAAGCAGGGGCAGAGCTGCGGGAAAGAGAGGGGGAAATGAGGGGGGCAGAGAGTGGGGGAGACAGAGAGAGGAAGACAAGGACAGCACCATCAAAAGGGGCATATCTGAAGTAGGATGGCTGAAAAGGAAGAATGAGAAGCCCATGAGCTGGGCAGAGTTTAGGGTAAGGGAGGAGGTGAGAAGAGAAACTGGAGGAGCCTGGAAGTCAGCATGCGCTTTGGGAAGCTAGCAGGCCCCACAGATAGCCATCTGTCCCTGCCGCCTTAAGGGAACTGGTTTCCCAAGTTCCTGAGGAAGGCTTGCTTTGTCTAACTGCCAGGATTTGGGGGAATGGAGTTTCCTTTGGACCTGACGCTAGCAGGTCTGGTCTGATGAGTTTTTGTAACAAGCATCTAAAGTCTTTACGACTTTGAAGTTGTCAGAAAGGATCATACTAGGGATGTGAAAACGATACTTTCATGAATAACAATTTGATAATTGATTCCAAAAGTGCAAATGTACAGCTGGGTGGCAAATGCATGTAAGCCCAGCATCTAGGAGGCTGAAGCCGGACGACTAAGACCAATGCTAGCATGGCCTGCTGTCTTAGCCTCTGCTCTGCTGCTGTGAAGCCACACCATGACCAGGGTGACTCTCCTACAAGGAAGCATTTATCTGGGGACTTGCTTACAGTTTTAGTGGCTTAGTCGATTATCGTCCTTGCAGGAAGCATGGCAGTGGTGGGCACCGTGGCCAGCAGGCATCGTGCTGGGAAAGTAGCTAAGAGTTATATCCTGATGGGCAAGCAGAGAGATACACACAGAGACAGAGAGACAACAGAGAGAGAATGCACCTGGGTCTGACATGGGGGTTTCAAACCCTAAAGCCCACCCCGAGTGGGGTCCACACCTACTCCCGTAAGGTCACATCTTCTAATCCTTATAATCCTTTCAAATAGTTCCTCTACCTGGTGACTAAGCATTCAAACATATGAGTTTATGGGGGCCATTCTTACTCAAACCACCACACCTACAAAACACAAAAAGGCAATGTGCATTCCTGCAAAGGAAAAATAAAGCTGTATCTCTAACAATGTCCACTAGCAACACTTACTATATAAAAATCTTGAGATAATTAAACAGAAGCCAATAGGATGAACAGCAGATAAATTATACACAAGTCAATAGGATTGATATTGATTATGCACACCCATGGAAGGACTGCATGAAATCGTTATGTATATGAACACATTCATACTGTATTGCTAACTAAAGATTAAATGCAACTTACATCATTGTGTGATGTGTCTCTGTGTGTGTGTGTGTGTGTGTGTGTGTGTGTGATCTTCATGGGTTATGATTATCACCGAGCCTGAGATCAGGAGTGGTTTCACCTCCTCTGTACATTTTTGTATTGCCTGAAAATCCCTTTATTCTCTTTCATATCTACTTCCTACCTAGATTGCCCAACCCTACCACACCCTCCCCACACATCCACATGGACAACTCTGCTGAGGAGCCTTAGGCAGACCTTATGGTTTGTGTATATATATCACCCCCACATGTCTTCCTCCTGGTCCCTCTGCCACCAGTCTGCCAAGAGGTGAGCTGCTTCACAGCACAGTACACGGGCCCAGAAGCAACAGGGTCAAAGGTCCATGGACCAACACTTCCGAAACAGAGCTAAAATAAATCCTTCCTCTCTTAGCTGCTTTGTTAGTGACAAAAAAAATCCCTATCATGGTTGGTGTAGAAAACGCAAAGCAAAAAGCAAACATTTCTCCCATGTAGACTCCGAAGTCTTTGACAGATCCTTGGAGGCAAAAATTTCAAGACAAAGTTATTTGAAAGTGAAAAGTAGTGAGATGAACTTATTACACTGTGTCCTCACTATATATGAGAAATGAAATGAATATCATTTAAAATAAAAGAAACATGACATTATAAAGCAAACAAAAATTAAGGAAAATTCCCGCAGGGTAGGGAACAGTTGATGGACAGTACAGGAAAATGAACAGGCAGAGGAAGTAATGAAATCAGCTGGGAAAACCTCAAAGTTTATATACTGAAAGTTCATAATTTTAAACTTAAGAATCTAATAATAACTACTAATCCCTTTCTTTTTTTTAAAGTTTAATTTAAGGATAAAGCAGAAGTTCAAGTGTAACTTTACTCAGCCATACTTTTTATAACATAGCTGTCAAATAGTAATGATTTGTGTTTAACTTTCAAACTTTCCTTCGACATAATATCACACACCTAATGAGAGGTCTAAAAGTCACACGTGACTGCACAGTGTGAGGAGAACGTGGTATAGGAGTTCTGTGTCAAAGCGGATGTCGCAGAAGTAACGTGACGGCAGAAAGCATCAGGAAGACCATTTCTTTCCCTTCCGGCTTACGCGGCAGAGAAGCTGCCTGGCGCAGTTGCTGGGAGACGATCCCAGCGAGTCCTCTAAGTGCATTTTGCTGACATCTGGCTTCCAAGGTGGCAAGAGGTCTCAGTGGGGAAACGTGCTTGCCACACGAGCCTGGTGGCCTCTATTCACTCCTGGGACCCGCGGGGTGGGAAGAAATAACTGGCTCCTTCTTGCACGCCCTCTGGCCTGCACATGCACTGTGGCTTCCCCACGCCAATAATGCCGTCCACACAGCCAAAGGTGGCCGTATGTAAATGCTTGGCACAGATGGGGAACTCAGTATGGAAGTCTCCTTTGGTACATATGGAATCATTACAGAATTTCAAAGGAGAGAGGCACACAGGAAGAAAATGTGTGTTCTGTAAGAAGTCACACCTTAAATGAAGAAAAGCAGAAACACAAGGCTCCAAAGTATAGCTGAACCTGGAAGCTGGCCAGCTCTTAACAACATCCCTATAACTGCCCATAGCCTGTTCTTGTAAGACATTTTCTTGTTTGTTTTTCAAGACAGGGTTTCTCTATGTAGTCCTGGCTGTCCTGGAACTCGCTCTGTAGGCCAGGCTGGTCTCGAACTCACAGAGATCCACCTGTCTCTGCCTCCTGAGTTCTGGGAGTAAAGGTGTGAGCCAGCACGACCAGCTACACGCTTTTTCAGATGTCAGTCAGATGTCAGATTTTCTTTAGTCTTTTTCTTTTTCAATCTCTGTCCCCACTGTTTTGTCAGCATTCGTTTTTGTTTTACTGCAGGGTAATTGGGAAAGGACTTTCAGAGTTTGAATTCACTTTCTGTGCAAATCTGATTCCACAAGACCGTGTTATCACAGCAATGACGGCTTTGTGTGTAATCACTGTTTGCGTACATAAAAATATAAAAGCTTAATAAATGAAATAAATGAAGACATGTCCTTTCTCACACTTGTGGGAGAGAAGACTTCCCCAGACCTTGGCTCCACGGACTTCAGCCTGTGTGGTGGTGACTCATCAAATCAGGACACTTAAGCTCCTGACAAGGTACTTCAGAGGGCCACATAAAAGCTCTAAAAGCTGGGTGCTCAGAGCTACCAAACATTGATATGATTACACAGTTCATTTCTGTCCAATTCCTTTATGAACACAATGAACATGGTCCTGACAGTCAAGTCTGTGTGGCTATCACAAATACACCTGAGTGTTCACACGCGGAGAAACATACACTATCATTTTATTGTGTGAAGTTGCATCCTGCCGTGTTTCTGTTTTGCAAATAAATCCTTTTCAAAATGTTAACTAACTATATCATTTAGATTTCTTCAGATTATTTTTCCATAGTTATGTTTCAAGGGTTTTGATACTTCTGCATTTTAGACCTTTGAGATTTGGATCTCTGGATTTCAGTGTCTGGGGTTAGGGAATTCAGGGTGGCATCTCCCCAGAATTATGGCCTACACAGCCCCGTTAACGCTGAGGTTGCAGGGACACCCCAGAACCACCACCTGGCCGTGCTGTCCACCGAGGCATGTGTCCCGAAAGTGTTCAGGTGCGCCCTATAACAGCTCCTGTGACATTTGGTGATGAATGAGTGGGGGCATTGAAAGGTCTACCCCAGCCTCTGAAAGTGGCACCTGCACCCTTGACCTCTAACAGATCGTGCCCTGTACTGCATGGCTCCTGAGCTATTGGCACAGGGAGGGAGACTCTAGGGGCTGCCCAGAGTAGATCCTTCCTCTCCGGGATCTACAGATTGATGCAGATGGAAGTAATCTGTCAGGCTCTACACCAACCACCCTGCTTGAAAATAAACCCAGAAGAAATCATTTTTCAGCACACAGTACATCCTCCTCTTTTCCTCCGACCCCTCTCTCTGTTCTGCACAAATCTACAGAATTGCAGTCTCTGGGAGAGGAGTAAATGGCCTTGACTCATCAGGGGTTCCAACTCTTCTGTCTCAAGTCTGAATCTTGGGTTTTGAAACTTTTTGAATTAAGGATTCAAGTGTTCTTCCTTCAAGAGTACTGATAGTCTACTGGCCTCAACAAAAGGAGCAGCAGAGATGAAAATCAAAACAGACATCTGACCAACCATGTTGGCTAATATAGGAAAGGATATTGAAGGAGAAAGGAATGTCTGCTTTTTGCTACACTGGTAAATCTACATTTTTAATATTTATAAGTAACTTGCAACTAGTTTCCTTTACTAACAATATAAATTACAGAAGCCCAGGGTCTCCCTACCTTTCCCGTTCTGGTCTCTCCAGACTTGGACCTGCTGCAGCCCGCATGAGTCCCTCTTCCCACCTCCACCCCCATTCCTCGGGCACAGACTCCTCATCCCCCTGGCTCTTTCTCGCTGGCCCCCGCCTTTCCTCCTAGTCTATCTCCACCCCTTGTGTCACCCTACCATCCTGCAAAGAACTCTCTATGAGGACCCCACAGATGCCACATTTTCTAGGATCCAGAGTGGGCAACATCAGAGACCACCCTCCCAACAAGGACAAGGTATTTACATCAAGAAACACTTCCAACACCCTAACTCCAGATCCCCAGATCAATCATAAAAACACGAACATGAACAGCCATGACAACAGGGCTTCCCTAGAAGCCGACAACCATATTGCAATAGGCTCCAAGAAAGCCATCCAGCTGAAGCATAAGACATGGACTTCAACTTCAGGTGAAAACCAAAAACCAGAGTTAGCTAAAACAATCCTGGATAAAAGAACTGCTAGAGGTGTCACCATCCCAGATTTCCAGTTGTACTACAGAGCTACAGGCAGAATTGTCAAGATCAGTAAAACAAAGACAGCTCGTGCTGGCAAGGATGTGGGGAAAGAGGGGACCACTCATCCATGGTTGGTGGGTGTGCACATGTGTTCAGTCACGATGCAGATCAGTGTGGCGGTTCCTCGGGAAGCTGGAACAGTCTACCTTAAGATCCAGCTGTAACATTCTTGGGCACACACCCAGAGGTTATACATCCTACCACAGAGATGCTTGCTCATCCGTGTTTATTGTTGCTTGTGTTGGCTAGTTTTATGTCTCAGATAACAAGCTAGAGTTATCTGAGAGGAGGGAGCCTCAGTTGAGAAGACACCTCCATAAGACCTGGATGTAAGGCATTTTCTTAATTAGTGATTAGTGGGGCAGGGCCCAGTATAGGTGGAGGCTGCTCGTTCATTTCCCGGCCATAGAAACTGTATTAATTGCAATACTGCTTGGCCAGTAGCTTAAGCATATTTCTGGCTAGCTCTCACATCTTAAATTAACCCATTTCTATTAATCTGTGTATCACCATGAGGTTGTGGCCTACCGGCAAGGTTCCATCCAGTGTCCAGCATCTGTCTCCTGCTGCAGCTACATGGCTTCTCCCTGACTCTGCCTTCTTTCCTCCTCTATCTGCTTGGAATTCCTGCCTTGCTCTAGTCTGATAAGCCGCTGGCCAAAATAGCTTTATTCATTAACCAATAAAAGCCACACATATACA
The DNA here is from genome assembly GCA_001685095.1 of Ellobius talpinus. Classification (NCBI taxonomy): domain Eukaryota; kingdom Metazoa; phylum Chordata; class Mammalia; order Rodentia; family Cricetidae; genus Ellobius; species Ellobius talpinus. Next base: position 12,497 of record LOJH01040658.1, read on the forward strand.
GAAGGGCTTCCCACACCAGCCTGGTACATTGTGGGTGGTGCCATCTCTGGGCTAGTGGTCCTGGGTTGTATAAGGAAGCAGGTTGAACAAGCCATGATGTAAGTCAGTAAGCAGCACCCCTCCATGGCCTCTACATCAGCTCCTGCCTCTAAGTTCCTGCCCTGTGTGCGTTCCTGCCCTGACTTCCTCTCATAATGGTCTAAAATGTGGACATATGAACCAAATAAACCCTTTCCTCTACAAGTTGCTTTTGGGCATCATGTTTCATGACAAAAACCACAACCCTAACTAAGACGCTGTTGTATTTATCATATGTATTCATCAGAGCTAGAAACTGGAAACAGCCTAAATGTCCATCAACTGATAGATAATGAAAATGTGGATATTCACACAACATTATTAAGAAAAATGAAAATTTCAAGTAAATGGATGAAGCTAGACAAAGTCATCCTGTGGTAATTCAGACCCCAAAAGACAAATGCTGCATTTTCCCCTTTGGTGTGGTGTTGAGTTTTAAGTTCTCTATATGTGTGCTACAATCTGAATAACCAGAGTTAGGGACCTAATGGGGCCCTGAGAAGAGAAGAGGCTTCTTCCAAAGAAGGGGAATTAGTTTTTTTAATGATAAAGGGGAAACTAGAATAGGAAGATTAAGCCAGGGGTGGGAGAGAAAGGCAAAAGACAGAATATGAGGAGATAAAACTAAAGCTAAAGAGCCTTTGAAAAACTGTATGGAAACTTACTATTATAGAAGCTGCCTAAAATACATGCATCTATGGAAGGAATCTGTATGGGTCACCATATAATGGGAGAGAGAATGCCCTAACTAAACACCGTTGCCACCAAGTAAAACCTCCAGTGCCAGGAATGGATCACATATTGTTGGCCAAATGCATTCCATGGAACCTCCTAAACACCACAGGCTACTGCCAACGCTGTTGGTTGCTCTCTAAAATCTGATGGAAAGGCCCCATTGCTGAAGACAGCACTTACACATGCCATTGAACATGGAAAAGTTGAGACAGTGCCTAGCTGGAAGCTCTGCCCCAATTGTTAGCGTTCATGGTATTGATAATCATCAATATCACCTAGCTATAAAGCCTGCAACCTATCACAGTGACCTGCCTGTAAGGTGTGCTGGGCAATAGAGGTGCAGACTTTACAGGAGTAACCAACTACTGTCTGATTGGATTAGGGCTTACTCCATGACATGGAGTCCATTCCCGACACTGCTAATGTGACCGGGAACCATAGGTCTAGGGGGAAACTCAATACTATTATCCTGCTAACGGAGCACAGCAGTAAGCTGACTCCTAATGACCCCCTGCTATATTCATGGCGACTTACTCGGCCATCATCAGAGAAGATGGGAATGAACAGAGACCCACACCTGGACAAGGTGCAGGGATGGAGAGATTATGGAACATCTAGTCCTAAACGGCTCTTTTTTTTCCCATCAAAACTCTTCTTAAGGATCAGAGATCTGTCCAGAAGAGAAGGTAGAAATACTGTAAGAACCAGAGGTAATGACTGGTGTTTCCAAGGAAACGGTGCCTTCTAGATACAGCATGACTGAGCGCCCATGTGAATTCACTGAGACTGGCAGCAGCGAAGACGGACACAGGCTCAAGACAGATGGGGTCCTAGCACTGAGACTGGGACGTGAGCACAGTACAGGTCTCACACCTAACCAGGAAGTTATTTGTAACTGATACCTGCTTACACAGAGAAAATCCATCTTCTCCCAGAGTATCTCTGGGAGTGCCAATTTCACTCCAGGGCAGGCCCCATGGTCAGGATTAGTTGGCCAACATAAAAAGAACGCCATGTTTTGCGTTTTAGACTTTTGTTTTCTTACTTTTCATTTTGGCATTTCTGTCTTATTGATCTTTGGCTTTTCTTAAAATTTTTGTTTTTGTGGGGTTTTTTTAAGATAAAGCAGGGGGAGGGTTGGAGCAAAGAGAGAGAGGGGGCGTGTAACATGAGGGGCCTGCTTGCTTGTTGGGGTTTCTGTCCTGCCGGGTACCCCACAGCCGGCAAGCCCCAAAGAAAATCACACAGAGATCTCTATA
>LOJH01040660.1:0-14568 GCA_001685095.1 Ellobius talpinus
ATGGAGGCAGAATGTTGTATACATAATAAATAAATAAATCTTTAAAAAAAATCAGACATAGGGTGATTAAACTAGAAATGAAGATTGAAAGGAAAATGAAGATACAATAAAAAGGATGAAAGAGATGTTAGGTCTAGCACAGGCAAATGAAGTCTCTCAGGTAAAAATGAAGCCAGAGAACAGATCAAAAGCACCAAGAGTGTGCAGGCAAGGCAGAGGAAAGAACCCAGAAGCAGCTAGAAGGAACCATGGGAGCCAAGAAAACCAACCCTGTGGACCCTGGTCTTGGTCTTACCCCACTCCAGAACTAAAGGAAACAAATCCATCACTTCAGACACTAAAGCTGTGGTCTCGTTTGTTTGTGTTATGGCAGCCTTTCAGCAAAGGTGAAGCAAGCACCCATTCTCATACTGCTGGGAGGAATGAAAAATGCCTCAACCATTCTGGAAAACGGTTTGGTGATTTCTTAGAACTTTGAACATATATCTGCCATATGATCCAGATATCTCACTCCCGGGTATTTACCTAGAAAAAATAAAGCATATGTCTGCACAGACTTGTTCCCAAATGTTGAGAGCCTATCCATTCGTAACAGCCCCCAGCTGCATGGAGTGTCCATTATCAGATGAATGGGTGAATAGATTTGTGTTTACATGCAATTGCAGCACTTCTGAGCATTAAAAAGAATGCACTAATAACCCCACATAACATGAATGAATTTGAAAATAACTGTGCTAAGTCAAAGAAACCAAACAGGAAGATGGAGTAAAACGCTACTACTATAAAACTCCAGATGCAGCACCTTGCCCTAGATACCATGCTGCCTGGACATGAAGGATGGCTAGGAGAAACTGCAGGTGGGAGAATTAACAGTTTATTAAAATCCAGATGTTGACATGCTAATGGTCAATGTGATGGAATTAGGAGGTGGGGCCTTTGAAAGGTGATGGGACTAACAATGTCACTACAGCAGAAAGCTCTGCCCCTTCCTGGCAGTCTGTGAACCATGAAGGCCTTCACCAAGAATATGACCATGCCAGAGACCTGGACCTCAGACTTCCAACCCCCAGAACTTGAGAAACATTTGGGTGGATACCTGTGATGTAGTTATTTAACAGCCAGACCTGACCAAGCCAAGGAGTGATGGATGCATGTGTTGATTCCTGTGACTTTAAGCCTCATGGATATGAATATACAAACACACACACACACATTCAAAAATGTCAAATTTTATACTTTACACATGCAGTTTTTTAATGGATCAGTCTTCAACAAAACTGCTAAAATTGTATATATATGTACACACTATATATTTAAAACTGTAATAGTCAAAGAGACACTGACATTAAAAAAAAAACAGTATTTTCATAAATCTCTTAGGCCCTGAAAGATAAGGCAAGCAAAAGCTAGGAGTGAACAACAGCCAGGACACACACGCACATCACCACATTAACTACAGCACAAAGACAGCTGCGTCTCTATTCAACATTCACAACAGAGAATTTCAATAGACACTAGAGCAATAAAAGCTATTAATGGATTACAAAAGAATTCTAGCATCTTGATCATCACGCAACAAAAGTGGAGATTTGTAACAACAAAATCCCTTAACCTCATAGAATTTAAAACACTTGCTTACAAACGGTGATTAGGCAAAGGAGATTCGAGACAGCATTATACATTATCTAGGAAATTTTAATTAAAGTGGAAACGTCAAAATATAAAAGCAATTTCTAAATCGGTAACATAAGAAAGTTTAAATTTTTAAATGCCTTTGTTACTAAGTACAAATGAAAATGAATAGATAAGCTTGAAATTGAAGCCAGAAAAGAATAAAACGAAGCTATGTTAAAAGTGTAACACAGGTGAGTGTTACATAATGAGTGGATACTCATTATGGAACATTTCTACATCAGCCACCTACCTCAATTATGGGCCAGGAAAGACACATCAAAGCAACTGGAAAAGCAAGTGTCACTTTGACCTCTATAAATTCACCAAATTCAATGCAAAACTCCAGTGTATTTATTTTGTAAACTTAAAAATGATTTTAAAGTCCACACTGATGAACTCTGCTTGTTCACAAGACTGACCATGAAACTCTGAAATTAAAAACTTTAAAATCAGAGGTATGATAATATGGCATGGACTATATCCCTGACAGCATGACTACAAGGAAATAAATAATAAGTATTAGTAATGACACAAAACTATCTGCTAGGGGACGTGCATGTGAACACTATTACTTTGAAAAAATATTTGCCAATACCTCCTTAAACTGATTGCAAGACAATACTCAGGAAGGAAAAAAAGAAATGAAGCAAATGAAAATAGTAAAGAAAATAAAGAAGCAGGAGCAGAAGCAGTATAAAGCAAAGGGGATGGAAAAGCTGTCCAGATGGGGCACACAGAAGGCAAGTGGCCATGAAGCAGGCTTGGGTGGTCCAGCACATTCCACCACCATGGTCCTCAGCAGCACCACACACATATGAAAGAAAGCTTATGGCACAATATGGCAGAATGCCAACAGTGACACTGACCTAAAGATGGTAAGACACCAAGGGTCTGCATCATCCTTTTAAAAATAATTTTGCTTTTTATTATATGCATGTGTGTGGGTGTGTGCACCTGGGCATGGGTGCCTGCAAAGGATAGACAGAGATGTGAGATGCCCTAGAGCCAGAGTGACAGACAGCAGTGAGCACTAGGAACCAAATTCAGGTCCTCTGCCAGAGCTGCATATACTCTTAACGGGGAGACAACTCTGCAGCTCCTGTGCAATTCCTTATGATTACATTTACAGATTCACAAGGTAAGACATGTCCGTTTCACCGAGACACGGGGTGGAGGGTTCATTCTGGTCACTTTCCACCTCGTTGGAATACTGACCAGAAAGGGACTTTTCTCAACACCTTCCAACCTTGAAATCTGTTGTTTCCCCTTCTATTAAACTGCAATTCAGATAAAAATGCCTTGCTTACTGTACACATTAAATGCAGTTTTATGTTGCTCTGCCCAATTTAAAGGCACCCATGGCACTAGAATTCCTCCAAGGCATAAAGAGACCAAGTTAATTTGTGAGTATTCCTTTAAGCAGGCACAGTCCTTAACCTCCCCAGGATATTCTTCCCAATTACCTTTCTTCCTCAATGATGTATTTGTTCACTGAGTATTTGGAAAACAACAACTTTTGCCCCAAAATACTCAAAAGCTAGGAGCAAAAGTTAAAAAAAAACACTATTCAATTTCTCTTCTGTAATTTTGTTAGAAGTGTCGATGATTGAACCCAGCCTTCAACATGAAAGAATTCAGCTTCATTGGCAGCCCATTACTTCCTAATTTAAACCATGTTTATTAAACTCTAACCCACACTAGTATATACTAATAAAAATATAATCACAATGCCATATTTTGACAAGAGTATGTATATATAAAAAGTCACTACATTTCAAAATATTTACATTTACTTTAGAAATGTATTTCTAAGACTACACATTAGCTGTGTAAAAGAGAACTTGAACATACTCTTCTGTGGTTTCTTACTGTTTAGTCATTTAAGAGTGGCAATATTTCAACTTAGCACACAATCATTCAGAGAACAATCTAATTTAATCCCAGCCATGTAAACACACTGTTTCCTAAAAGCCCAGGAGACACCAGGAAACACTGAGGGCAATGGAGCAGCCAGAGTTGAATGCCATCAGACATCCCCATTTCAAAGCTGTCCACCTGAGAGCTGGGTGATAATCTCTCAGCAAAAAGTTTGTTTTATTTCTATTTTTAAGCTTGCCATTCTCCACTTAACGTATTTCTGCTTCACGTGTTTCCTCACCTTAAAAAAATCACAAAATAGCTTTTTAAAGTTCCTGATAGCTCCCATCAGCCAAGAAAAGAATGATTAATAAGGCTGGTTTAACATTACAAGTGTGGCCACAAAGAAGGTGGGAAGACCATGTTCAAACTACACTAAATTGAAGGGTGAATGTAACAGATAATCAAAGGTCAATATTAAAGGGAGAAAGTAAGGACACTAGTAATCAAATATATTAACATGTTACTATTAAAACAAAACTGCATACACACACTCCAACAGGTAGGTCAAACTCAGGGTCTTGTGCATCCAGGTTCACTGCGTAGCCCACACTGACCTTGAACTCACTGTCTTCCTGTCTTCCTACTTCAGCCTCCTGAAGCAGGTGGTGGGAAAACAAACGTGTGCTACTACTACATCCAGCATGCCTTACATGAAGGGCATTACAAGGGTTGGCCAAAGTATACAGAATTCACATAAGATCTTAGATATATAATACTGGAATAAATTGGTGCTATCAGCTAAGGGACTTCAGGGAATTTAAGGACAAAGGTCCACCCTGAAACATCCTGACAGGTCTCCCATCTCTGATTTCAAACAATAACCAGGCACATTGCTAGTTTACCCATCTATTCAAGGTTATAGCTAAGCAGACACTGTATTTGGGGTGCAGATAGTCCCAGGAGGCTGGGGCATAGTGGGGAATGCACCCAGCACTCCAAAATGATGAACTGCTGCCAGGATAAGACTCTCTTCAAGGAAAACTTTCCTCAACTTTGCCTAATGCTCGTGTCTTCTGAACAAGGCTTCCTGTTCCCATTTTACTTAACTTCAGTAAAGCCTAACAGCTTTCATAGAGCAAGACAAAGAATTAAGTCAGTAACCAGAAGTCAGAAACTGACCAGCTGCTCCTCAACCAGCCTTTGAGCAGCAAGTCTGTAGAGGTTACTCCTGTTAATCGTGCAATGGATGCATAGTCACCAGCAACTGGCCAATGATACTTTCCTAAGCAGTCCTAAGTAAATTGGTCTCACTACCCGTAATTGAACAAAATTACCACTAATCACCGGGGCTTGAACATAAACGTGAGCAGACAGATTTATCAAAGATGACAAGACAAGGTGTGTGCCGCTACAGAACAATGCGTACATAGCTGTAACCTCACTGTGACCAGAAAACTGACACAGTGGGATGCAGTCTTGCCATTGAGAAGAATTAATTTTTGAATTGCAGATAGATTATTACACAGTATCCAGAGAATTGTAACTAACTCCTAGCACTTAGTTAAGCAACATGAATGACTGAGCTCAATATTTACAGGTCCCTTAGGTAACTATTCTCAATTGACCCAAATAAACCAATTTACCGGATCAATAGAGACCATGATGAAACAAAGTCAACAGATAGAAATGAAGAAACACAAAGCACTCAGCACTGTAGCATGCACAACATGCAGAGCAAGACTTTATAAAGATCTGGCCACTTTCAATGGGTCAAATAACTTTAGATCCAAAAATGATTATGCAATACTTAAGAGAGTGAGGCAGGAACTGCAAGCTCCAGGTCCACCAAGTTTACTCATAAGACCCTGTCTCAAAAACAAACAAATAGAAACCAAAAACAAAACAAAAAAAACAACGTAATTTAGAAACTTCAAGTATCAGGTTGCGGGGTATTTGTTCATTAACAGCACTGACACAGAGCTCTCACTAAGCTGCCAGCACAGGACTGCTTTTCATGATTGCTTCTCCACTGGTGATGAGGATGGAGTCATTTCACTCTTATGATGGACAACTGTTGGTCCTTTATCTCAGCATCCTTCAGACAGCCCAAGTAAAAAGCTTAAAGAAGCTTGGACTCCCCTTTCTCTCATGCACACATCTACCCATCAACACACCTTGCCATCCCTTCCCTTCAAAATATTTCCAGATTTGAGCTAGTTGCATCACCCTTACCAGTCACCATTCCCTCTGGACTGTGGATAACAGACTTCTTACCAGTTTCTCTGCTTTCCACCCTTGCATTCATGATCCATGAAAAAAAAAACCCAAACAAAACAAACAAAAAAACCCAAAAAAACCCTACACTTAAGGCAATCCTTTCACAGTCTGCATGCGGGCAGAAGTCAGCCTCATTCAGTGAGAGTTTTGCTCTGCCCTTCATTTCTGGGAGGTAATCTGCATCACAGATAGAATAAGTGTCCTTGTTAGGAGTGACAAACTGGATCTTAGGGAAGGGTTGGTCATACTACATTATTAGGGTGGAGGCTGGCCATGCCAGAAAGGCCAATCATGTGGTTTAGGGCCACACAACATCATTAGGATGAGAATCCTCCACTACAGCCATGAGGCATTCTTAGGGCAAGGAGCCTAGTGGAATCCTGAGTCCTTAAATGGGAGTGGAGAGAGATGAACATAGATAAAACTACACTTCTGAAAAGAGGTGCTCACATAGCTACCTCTAGCCTGGGACAGCAGTCTCTCAGGATGAACAGCTGAAAGCTCACAGGACACACAGCCTCAGCTCTGCAGACTCTCCAGAGAGCAGCACACTGGCCTCCCTATCTTCACCTCAATCTCAACCTAGTTTTTGCTCTACCTCATGAGAGAGTGACATGACTCAAAATGCCTCTCTGGCTTTCCAGTGTGCCAGGACAGAGACAAAATCCTGGCAAACCCTCCAGGACACACCTGGTCTGCACTGGCTCTCCTCCCTGCATGTCTCCCTCTCTGTGTCTTTCCACTCTGCTCCAGGCTGCAGCCCTCACCTTGTCCTAAACACAGCCCTGTCTCAGAACCAGCCACTCCTGCCCAGTGCCTGGACCCCTGACTGTGGACTCCTGACTTTCTTCCCTCTCCACTGCAGTGCTTTGGCAGAGACATGCTGAGTTAAATCCAGAAACAAAACAGGACCCTCTCCACAGAGCTCAAAGTCCTGTGACTTTAACTAACATTTCTTAGTAAAAATTCATCGCAGAAGGGAAAAGTTCCTCCAAAGTCAGCTATTTGTGACACTAGACAGATTTTTTTAAAAACAATAAAACTTCCACATGTAGCTTCTGAGGTTTCAAGAAAGAGGTCACAAGGAAAACAAGAACAGAAACACAAAAGCAATGTCTACCCATTGAAGTTTCATTTTAAATTCATTTCCAGTATCAGTTAATAAAACACACAAAAGGCTTTGCAACCATGACCAAAAAACCTCCTTTTGTAGAGCAGGGAGTCAAATTTATGCTTAAAAATCACTAAATTTTAAGTTAGGAATCACTTCCCTCACAAAGGTTTTCAGTTCATTTACAAATAGCATTCATGGGATTAAAAAGTAACAGCACCATTACCTAAGTTAAAAGGAGAGAGGTCACCATAAAGGCCATTCCTCTTTACAGACCACAGATAAAGAAAAAGGAAGAGCAAGTGAGGAGGCACCAACCTTCTTTGCTCACTTCTAAAGGAGGAGCTACTTAGGAAGAGGAAATCACAGACCTCAGCTTTGTTTCCCAGCAGCATGAAGATGGTGGGTGCTCTGGCCAGAGCCTGCAGCCCAAAGCAGAGAAAGCAGTATGACTTCTCATGTTACATGTATTTTTATCCTTTCTATAGCTGTTCCTTAATTACCTCAACTATCAGGGGCCTGGACTCTGATGCTTCTATCACCACAACCTAGCAAAGACCTCAATGGCAGGAGTAAAAAGCATACTTACTGCACTAATAGAAAGATCAAAGTGAGGCCACATTTAAAATATAGGTTTTAGATGTCTGGTTGTTCTAGATGCTACTGCCATTGTTTGAATGGCAAACATTCCCTTAAGCATGTACGTTTGAAGACTTGGTCCCCAGGTGACAGCACTGTTTGGGAAGGCTGAAGAACTTTTAGGAGGTGGAGCCTAGCTAGAGGAAGTAGGCCACCCTGAGATTTTACAGTCTGGCCCCACTTCCTATTCACCACCTTCCCCATCATGATGGGCCATATTCAGCCTAGAATAACAAGATCTTATCCCCCCTTAAACTGTTTCTTGCTGGGTACATGGTGGGAGAAACAGGGACAGTAACAGGACACACGCATCCAGGAACCATGAGTGAGACACTGTCCCCATGCTGTCCTCAGGCAGTGAGAGTCCATCTTGGGTTGTAGCAGCCAGCTCTCGGCATCTTGAAATTCTGATTGCCCTCACCTGCTTCCTTTCTCTGCTGGCTCTCTGGTGTCAGTCAACACATGACTCTCCCACTTCTACATAAAGCAAAATTCTCTGGATCCCCAAGGAGCTCTTGCCCCAAGGCCCTTCCCAGCCACACCTACTCACAATGCAACCTGCATTTCTTTCTGCCTACTCATCACACACTGTAAACCACCAAGCCACGGGACTAAAGAAATTACTTGAATACAGAATTAAAAGCCATTGAAACATTCTAAAATTCATAAACTGAGAAACTTCTACACCTTTTCCTCCCTCTCCAGCTCACATCCAGCCCACCTCTCAGTTCATCTCTACAACTGTGGCAAGATCACAACCCTCAGTCATCATAAAACACACTGCATATTTGCTGGTTTGAGTCCTTCTATTTAATTACTATGTTTTTCAGACCTTTTTATTAAGAAGACTTAGAAACACTTTATTTTTAATTGTGGCCATGTGTCTGTGTATGGATATACAGACGTGAGCATAAATGTCCCAGAGGCCAAAGGCAATTGATTCCCTGGAGCTGGAGTTACAGAAAACTATGAGACAGCCACTTGACTCGGGTGCTGGGAACCAAACTCGAGTCCTCAGGGAGAACAGTATGCCAACTTTGCACTCGTAACCTCTGAGCTATCTCTCTAGGACCTTTGCAGACCTTCTGACTTAACGCTCCCATTCTTCAAGTTCAGAATACAGTGGGCATTTGCCCTTGGCAGCCTTTTCTACCGTCTCACTCACAAACTATCTGTTCCCTTAAGTAAGGCCTTTCACTTGGGGTGTACAACACATCCCTCTCCTTACCTGCATGCCCCTTCGGTGGAGCTCAACTCATGGAGGACAGTATCTTCTTTATGGGGGGGGGGGCTTCAAGACTGGGTTTCTCTGTGTACCCTGGCTGTCCTGGAACTTTCTCTGAAGACCAGAATGGCCTCAAAAATCATAAGAGACCTGCCTACCTCTGCTTCCATCACCTGGCAACAAACCATGTCTTCTTAACTGAAGTCTTAAGAGTCTAAAACTATATAAACTCATAAAACTGTATGCATAATCTTGAATATCTTCAAGTTCTGTGAGAAAAAGCCTACAGCAATTATCAGTTCCTCAGAGTATATGAGCCTATAGAAATTAAAATGACTGTCCCCAACTTAGGACAGTTCCTGGCACAGGGAGGACATGCATTTCTATCTGTTAACTTGTGGCAATATGCTACAGAGCCACAGCATGGTAGGAATTTGTTCTCATAGGAAGGGACAGAGTTTCAAGCTTCTTGATCTTTTTGGCACAATTAATTTACGGTGGTTAACACCCGATGTTAAGAAGAGAAGTGGATAAGCAGAGCACAGCAACTCTGTGCCACCTTTACCAGTCTGTAACCTACGACTATTGGTTTATAGACACTCTTCTTATGTGCATACAACCTCTCAGATTCCAAGTTTCCAAAATTCTAAGTATTGGTGAGCAAGCCCGTCACCCAGCTCCAGGCACACTAGGCATGTTACAGAAGCATTCTATTCAAGCCAAAGCAGAGAGTTTATAGAGTCCATTGGAGACACAGGAATTGCAACTTACACATTAACTAGGGGCATCATTTCTGGTCCAGTGTGAAACAGGTGACTTTAAATCTAAGCTATCCACTACACTCCCTTCAAGTCTCACACTAGGCAAAGCACCCTCACAGGGAAAGGGGGAAGGGCAAGTTGGTGGTCATCTGAAACTCTATTGCAGGGAGGGCAAAGCAGTGCACCTACCATCATAATTAGGATAAACAGATGCATAAAAAAATTCAGAGTGAGGCCTCAAAGCTAAGGAGCATCAGCTAAGAAGAGGGGCAAAGGGATCACACCACAGGACAGCAAGTGACAGGGCAGGCAGGCAGCTCAGTGCCCAGCACAAAGCCAACAGATCAGCGTAATGCCGGGACAAGGCGAGAAACAGGAAGGTAGGGTCTCGGTCAACTCTCGGCATGACCCTTGGCCTCAGATTGCTTTAGCTTTGCTGAAAATTCTGGGGCAACTAAATAAACCCCCTTGTGTTTATCAACAACTGACATTTAGCCACAAGTCTCTGCTCTCAAACTCATTGGCCCACCAGACATGTATAAGGACAGGGAAGGCCAGCTAGTGAAACAGAGAAATGACAAAAGGCTCTAACAAATGGGTCTGGCATAGTTTAAGTTCTATACATAATATCCAAATATATCAACCCCACAAACGTAGGCAGAGGTGATCCACAAAGTGAAAGAATAATTTCCAGAGCACAAATCCCAACCTCTGTACACAACTCAAGTCCACAGTACAAGCCTCTCAGATGTGACCTGAATGGAATAGTAGGACGTTTTGTTGAAAGTATTGGTCATACACAATTCAAATAGCACAGCACTATCTTCCTATTGTTTTTGTTTTGAGACAATGTCTTGCTGCTGTTGCCCCAGCTGACCTCGAACTTATAATATTCCTGCTTCCATCTCCCAAGTGCAAGGGTTACAAGTGTGTATCCCCACAACCAGCTCTAACTATACTTCTACCTAGCATGATAGTGCTGGGTCACATAAACAGTTATTAGCAATAACTAGTCTCACTGACTTGGTTTGGTGGTTAAGTAAGATATCATTAGCATGCACTTTGTCTGACCATAGTCCATTCTCTCAGTTCCTGAGGACTAACCATACTTTTCTGCACTCCTCAAGAAAACATGTCATTAGTCACAATTATCATCTTGAATCTACTTTATGTGATTTAAGCAAACCATTCTGAATGATTACTGATAATTATCATTACTTCTAATAACATTTTTTACAACTCATAATAAATAACCATAACCATACTGGCCTAGATTGTGACAGCCCTCTTCACTCCCTGGTTTGCTTCATGATCAGTCAGGCATGCATTCTGAGGGACACTGCGTCAGTGTCCCTGACCTGGAGACTATAAGGATTGCACATGCCACCCAACCTCACTATATCAGGAATACTGGACTACAGTCCAGAACTCTATGCTTTAACAAGCTCACAATCAAGGGCACACAAGTCAGAGAGTCAATGAGTAGTTCTCAGGAAGTCATAAGCAAGAAGGACAATTGCTTACTCTTAAATATGAACACAGGTGATCTGGGGAGGTGGCTCAGTGGGTACAGAATTTGCTGTGCAAGCACAAGGGCCTGAGCTCAGGTGCCCCATGTAAATGCCAGGCAGCCATGGTGGCTACTTGTAATTCTACAGATTGGGAGCCAGGGCAATTTCCCAGGACAAGCTGGCTAACAGACTAGCCAGATCAACCAGCTCTCAGTTCAAGTTGAGACTCCACCTTAATGCATAATGTAGAGAGTGACTTAGAAAGACACTCAAGGTAAACCTCTGGCCCTCCACATGCATGTACATACACATACCCACACACTGCAAACGTGCACCACACATACTACACACACAACACAAAGTAAAACCTAATGAGGTAGTATATGCCGGTAATCTCAGCACTCAGGAGATGGAGGCAGGAAGATTAGAAGTTTAAGGTTTTCCTTGGCTGCATAATGAGTTCAAGCCCAGCGTAGACCACAGAGGTAAGACAAAGAATGGCCTCTCTTTCTTCTCCGGTCTCTATGCACTTACACACTGATGACTTGATGCTTAGAATCTCAGCCACCTCTTTGTGCAGGAGGATGAGCCAAGACACATCTGTCACAGGGTCTTGACATAATCAAGCCAGTAAAATGACTCAGCATGGATCCACCCTGCATACAAGAACTTCTGAGATCTGAAATCTCTCTTCACTAAATAAAAGACTTATCAATGATACAATGAATCTTTATTTTATAAACCATCAATGGAAAAAATGTTGTTACTCTAATGAAACATAAAGTGTAGCATGTATTTCGACTGTAGGAGTGTCCAAATATGAAGAAACAGACATCCCAAAAAAATCAAAAAATATTAAGCCAGATAGAGGTTTTCTGGGTTTGCTGTTAAAATAGTAATTGATTTTAAAAGAATAATTGATTTTTTAAGGTTATTCTGTTTAATTTTGGGTATTCATTAAGATGTAGAATATTCAAAGCATGGGAAAGAATAACAGTGGTAGATGCAACAGTATCAAAAAAAACCATGAAAACTGAAGACACAGAAAGGAAAACAGCTCAGAAAGAGGCACTTAGACTGCCCAAGCATCTGGGAACTGAGCAGCTGAACTTGCTCTAGGTAGAGCTAGGAAGGCTGGTCAACAACCCAAAGAGCTATCTACGAATGGCTTGTACAGGATGAGCAAATAATTCAGTTGGCAGAGTGCTTCAGGCATATGGCCCTGGGTTCCAATCCTCAGTATCCTGTTTCTGTTCTGAAAAAGGCTTACATATTGAATGAAAAACCATGGTGAAAGCAAGGGTGTTCTTCCTGTAGTGTAGGAAAAACAGAGTCGAATCCCACCAGAACATAACTTCACAGACACGCTTATCACGTACCATGGACCACAAAAAAAATGTAAGGAAAAAGAAAACAGCTCCTCTTTAAGAGAAAGCAAGCTACTTTACCAAACTATTTACTCTGCTCATGAAAACAGAGAAACCTTTTGCTGAACGTAATTCTACACTAAAACCAGTGGTCATAACCCAGAATTATTTTCTACTGGACTCAGAACCATTTAAAATGGTGATAAATCAACAAATTTAATATGAAAATTGTCAGAAAGCATGAAGCCATTCACATGAGGGCTGCTTCTACTAACCACCATTCTTTCAAACTTGGAAAGGCTCTTTGTAAAGCAAAAGCACCGAGCAACTCAAATTGTCCATGACAACATCTTACCATGAGTGTTTTCAACCTTTGCTCTCCAAGCTACACACTTACCAAATGGGCTTCTTTCTAGAACGATGCTGCAGGAAACATACAACTGGCCCACCAAACTGTGTCTGATCACTACTGTCAAGCCCCAGGTGCTAATCTAGGGTTAAAAGGCTCAGAAAATGTACCCAAATCTGCCTCCCCTGTGTCTCTCTTTAATACATAAATATTTCTTGAGATCTGCTGGAGAGAAATGCCCATGTAATAGAATTAAGTCCTACAATAAAATGTAAGGGCAAAATAATAAAAATTAATAATACAAAAACACATACTGAATTTGCTAGGGGCCCGTAGATAAAACAGAACCCATCATTTTGCTGTGTGCATGCTGTCACTCCTTTGTTTGGTTTCTAACACTTATAATATTACTTTGTTTATGCTAAGCACCAAACACATACTCATTTTGCCTTTGGGGGTGGATATGTCAAAATTATCTCCCTTAACAGCTGAGAAACTGAGGGTAAGACAGCTCAGCAGTTTACCTAAGCACACAGAACTGAATGGCATTTTTCTGGTCTCTGCTCTAGCCCTAACCAAAATACAGACAGGACAAAATTATACAGAAATCTCAAAGGGACAGCCTTCACTAACAGTCCAACTACCTTAGTAAGTTCACTCACAGGCTAATGTGGAAAGAAGTGTGCGCCTGCAATGCTCCTGTCTACAACTGGAAAAGCAAGAGCAGCCAGGCCAGCACTACACCTGCCTGACTCCCCACTGGGTCTGATATTCAGGGGCAGAAAGTCAAGTCATCCCACAGGCTTCAGCTTCAACGCTGGGAAAGCAGTGAGGTTTGAAAGTGCCTCAAGCAGAGCCCACAGTTCTCTGATCCTTTTCAAACTCTGCAACTGAATACCATCCAGCCATGCTAGGAATGAGGTCAATTACGAGAGTACCTGCTAGACTTTCTCTCCTCCTCTCTGCCCCTGGGGTTCAGACTCTCTTCCCAGTATGCACTCAGAGCTGTCATTAGCCCTTTCCTCTCCATGAAACAGGCCCTACAGTTAAGCTATTCTGAGTCTTCTCTCCTATGAATTCCTGCGGGGCAAACAAAAGATACGAAGAGGTGGTGGAGGGTGAGGAAATAATGAAGCCAAAATTCAGAGGTTCTTGTTTTAAGTCACTATTTTATTTTATTTTATTTGTAGTCTTTCCTCAAAAGTCACTATTTTAAAAGGCATGGTGAACTGGCTAGGGTTTGACCCAGGGGAAAAGTTCTGGCCTACCAAACACGAGGCCCTAGAATCAATTCCCAGCATCACAGAAAATAAAATATACAATATATGACCAAAATACAAAGAAAGGTACACAAACAGACATATATTCTGCGGTGTTTTAGATCATAAGATGGCCGTTTCTTTAGATCCACGATTATCTACCACATTTGTTTCTCCGTCACACACTCATCAGATGTGGCACAGCAAACAGGCATCAGCTTTGGACACCTGAGACCTACCCCATACAAGCATCACCACTTCTTAAAGGTACAGGGTACTGAAGCTTACGGGTAAACACCACCTGCCTACACTCCCACTGCACCTCAGTAGTGGGAGGCTCCAAGGAGATGGTGTGTTTTAGGATGTCAAACTACTTGAGGTACCAACAGGTTAAGATAGTTTTGGATACAAGCAAGCCCTCAGAAGAAACAGGCCAGTACTAAGTACTTACTTCCTGTGACTATCCTTTTTTTAAAAAAAGTATTTATTTATTATGTATACAATATTCTGTCTGTATGTATGTCTGCAGGCCAGA
>LOJH01040661.1:1709-12183 GCA_001685095.1 Ellobius talpinus
TATCATCTCTTCTAATGAAGCAGTGTCTCTTGTTCAAATCGAATCTTTATCAATTTTAGTGATATCCATAACTTTTCTTCTCATGTGGAAACAAAAGCAAAGCCTCTTTCCCAACATAACACAGGTCCTGGTTTCCATTCTGAGGTCACTACATCTTTAAAATATATTGGCTGATTTAACTCTGTAGTTTTTTCCCCCACTATCAAATGTCTCTCAGCAGCTATTGTTCCTTTCTCATTAGCATTTAGAAAATTCACAGTTAATAAAGCATTTTGCAATCTATTTCTGGGGGTATTTATTATCCCTTTCTGTTTATTTAACATATAATCAAAGTCATAGCAGCAGTACCTTGAAAGAACTTTCCCTTTACTTCCAGAGTTGAGAGCAGAAAGCAGTGAATTAGGCATGCACAATAGTGCCCAGCTTACATTCTCTACTCTTTACCATCCAAGATCTCATGCCCAGGGAGTGGTGCCACCCACAATGGGCGAGTCTTCCCCACCCACAATGGCCATGTTTATCAAGATAGTTCCCCACAGACATGTTCACAGACAAACCTAATAAAGATAGTCCTTCACTGAGACTCCATTCCTAGGTGATTCTACATCTTATCAAGATGACATTTAAAACTAACCATCACAAAGAATTTAAAGCATTTAAGAAGAGTTCTTGATAGAACTCAGGGATTTGTGAAATAGCCTGGTGGTGTGCCTTCTCTTGTCCTTCAATCTACACAAATAAAGTTCAGTTTAATGTCATATGTCTCTATCACAACATTCTTTCCAGGATCAAGAAGCAATCAAACAGAAAATGTTTTCTTTTGTTTTTCCCTAACACTGCAGCCTTAGGAGATAAAGGACTTAACAATTGAAGGTACAGCTGGTCAGAAATGGCCAAATGTCAATCATATAACATCTCCAGTTTGCTTATCTTCAGGATGTGTACTCTTTCTTTGTCATCACCATTAAGCAAATTCTATATTTTAGCTGTCTCTTACTTCCCTTCATCTTACTAGAATCTGTTAAGGCAGAGATAGTCATTGACTGAGTACTGTGGAAAATGCAAATAATTTATTGTGTAGGCTAACCAGGATTTAATTTTTGTAAAAAGAATATCCTAGGGCAACTCATTAGTGCATCCATCTTAGAATCTAAGTTTGCACTCTGGTTATTTTATCTGTCTTCTACCAAAGTGCAACCTGTTCCCTTCTACTCTGATTCAAACTACTGGAATTGCAAAGTATGCTTATTCTTCTCCCTTGGCATCTGGTTTCTTGTTAAATTTTGCCAAAAATGAGACACTGAGGGACTGGAAAGTGGAGGAGGGAAGGAATACGTTCATCCTGGCTCTGATGCATCAGCAGTTGCTCCAGTAGCTGCTGGTAGTTGTTTGAGCAGTGGAGACCAGATGGCTGAGCATTTATTCCGGCAAGCTAACACTTTATGTACTCCAGCTCTGGCAGGGGTAACACTCTTTGGAAGTTCCAGTCCTGTGTGTTGGAAAGTGTATGCAAATGGGCTCTGTTACAAAGATGGCAATGGTTTCTTGACTTCAGAATGGCATCTTTTATTTCTTCTGTCTTCTTTAATTTATTTTCAGTTTCTTATTACCTTCTTTCTGTTTGAAATAGTTGAGCTGGTTTATGCTTTCCTGGGTAGTTTCTGACTAATACTTAGCATCGCTGGAAGGCATCCCAATAAAAATATATGTTCAAAATAAAATATGATAGGAGTTGAAAAGTGGATTTTATACCAGTGAAAAATAGGTGGCGATAGCCCATAGCATGCTTTATTTTTCACAATTAATGTGTTACCTGTTGGCACTCAGGAAAGAGTACTTTCCTTATAAGACAAGGGTTGTGTTCTGATCTCTTTTCATATTGTCATAATTAATTACCCTGACAAAAGCAGAGAAATCAAGTCACAAGGAGGTTGAAGCAACTTGTCACATTGCAGCCAAAATTAGGAAAAGAGAGTGATGAAAAAAATGTGTTCAGGTCACTTGCTAGTTTTTATATATATCAGCGGAGGGAATGGTGCCACCCACAGTGGGTGAGCCTCCTCACCTAAATTAACCCAATGAAAATAATTATCACAGGCATGACCAGTGGTCAATAAACCAGGTGAATTTATATCTGATCAAGTTAACAATTGAGATTAATCACCACAGCTTTGTGGTAGAGTTGGACATTAGTAAGTCTGACCATTTTAATAGTAATGTTTGCTCAAGGATAGCTCAAGGTCTGTCCAGTTCTGAATGAATGGAACTTTACATAAACTTAATGGCCTGATAGAACCAGCATGAAAAGAGCAGAAATATGATATTAGACTCAGATCTGTGTCTATAGTCTGTAATTTGTCACATAAGAAGCATTTACACATTTCCAGTTCTCTCATGTGGAAACTGGTGCCTTACTCAGAACAGAACATTTGGGAAAAACTCGAGACCCATGAACACTCAAATTCTAGAGCATCCTGTCCTTCAGAAGAAACTTTCCATCCTTGATTAAGGAGACAGACTTGCTCAAAGACTTCATGAAGCAGACGCTACTCAAAAACATAACACATTCTCCAATAGTTTCACTCTATTATCCCTTCTCTCTTCTAGACCCTTAATGAGAGGCACAATGTAGAAGTCTTTAGATGAGATGTAAAATACTCCCACCAGAATTGTGCTAAGTAGGAGCGAAAAAGTAGAGCTGTGATCACATATCTGGAAAAGGGAAAGCCATCACGTTGTGTTCTGACTGTTTTGAGAGAGAAGCAGCTGAACTGCTTTTTCTTACCAGTGAGTAAATCAGAGCCATCGTGGATGTGTATAAGCAACTGGCTCATGCTGCCTGGTACGGACTCAACGTTTCATTTGTATATGTCTAGTCTTCTCAGCTAAATAAACTTTCCAAAGGCAAAAAAAAAAAAAATCCTGAAGAGAAAGGCACCCTCTTGGGAGCTTAAAGTGAAAGGGTGATGATTCCTATCACGTCTTCATTTAACTCCCCTGTGTGGCAAATGCCTTCCAGAGAATGACAGTGGAGTATCATAAATCAATTAGGTAGTAATTTAAATTTACAGTTGCTGTTGTTGCTGTTCCTGATGCAGTATACTTACTTAAGCAGCTCAGCCAAGCCCTTGACAACTGACACGCATACTGATCAGTGGAGAGCTGTGCATGCGGATCAGTCAGTCAAGCCAGGCTTTTTTCCCCTCCATATTAACACCCAAGACTGCCAGAAGCAGTTTGTACTTCCTTGTAGGCAGAGCGCTGCATCTTTTCTCCTCTTAGATACAAGAGAGAATGGAAAACTTTAACCCTTCTGATCATTCATGACACTGACAGATCAGACTTAAAGAGTAACACAGGACAAGTGTCTTAGAAATCTCAACAAGGGCTGGAGAGAGAGCTCGGCCATTAAAGGCTAGACTCACAACCAAAAATATAAGGAACCCCAATAAGACAAAAATATGTCAGGAGGTGAGAAGAAACCCATGAAATCTCAAGGGTCTTTCTCTTTGGAAAATACCTGAAGGTTCATGTGTGTGACTGTTAGGTCTGTTTACTTCATAAGTAAAGAAAAAATATCTACCATTAAAAAGAAACCATGAAATAAACATACATATATATGTATCCATATACATATTCAATAACAGTTAATTGTGGAACTGGGATGTTCTTCTGTTCTTCTGTCTATTAATGGGGTCTATGAGGGATTCACCTACAGGAAACTGAACAGATGAGCTCAAGACTTACTTGGAAAGAAAGTTGGGACTATATTCATTTAGGCTGAAAAAAAACCCTTCTTAAAAAAACCTTCTTGTGTTGATTATTCTCTTTATTCCCATAAAAGGACCCCACTGTTCTCTGTCAAACATTCTGCCCAAGTGTTTTGCAGTGCAGCAATCAATCTTTACTTCAGAGGTATATAAAATATCTTGGGGATGATTTTTATGAGGCAATAGCAGCACATTGTTCTTACTCTGTCGTGATTTTAAACAACATGAAGCCATTATTAATTACCAAGTCATTCCATAAAGGTCGAAAAGCAAAGAAGAAAATGCACCAGAAAATCACGGTATGTCCAGAGAGGAAAAGCCAATCCTAGCCATATATCCACATTTCCCACCTGCAGTTCAGGAACAGTTTTGATATCTTGACACATGATATGCACCCCGAACACTGACACCCTAAACAAGAAATAGAAATGGAGCAATAACAAAATATTGGTGATGGTATTTCATGAGTGATCAACAGACTAATTCTCTGACCCTGTAAGGAATTCCCTTTGGCCTCTCTGGGCCATGGCAACTTGTCTCAACCAGCACTTAACATTGCTCCATGACACACAGAGTGACAGAGGGTGAAAGGGAAGGAGAGAACTCATGCGTCAGTGTCAGGTTCCTTCATGGTCCACTTACTTCTTGTGAGAATTCTCTTTTCCATGCCAACACCTTTGTTTTTTGATGCTCCTTAGACAGTAAGTCTCCCTTAAAGAGCCTGTGGTATGTGAAACCCATGGGAAGCTCTCCTGACTACCAAGTCACATTCAGTCACTCTGCTTCTCAATGGAACCTTATCAAATGTTTCCAGCTTCTCCTTTATGACCCTGGCCCTCTCACAAGGAAACAGACCAGAGACAGGTGATGGAGAACTGTGTTGCCAATCTCTTTGCTTCCTTAGTACAGCATGGGTATTGTCCCTGTTTCTAGCTATAACTAGCTGATTTTGAATCCAGTCTAGGTCAGCCCTGGGCTTTGGATGCAGATGTCTCCGTTGTGTAACTCCTTTAATTCTTTCCAGGGTTCTCCAAACGTCATGTTTAGTCATAGACAGTGATGTGATTTGGTGGGACAAACGGGACATAGCCTAGCACAGTGGCAGACTCTCGGGCTATTTTGGGAGAACAAAAGGTGAAAAGAAGACAAGCTAGTGATATGGTTGTCAAAAGATGTCAGTTAAAACTTGACCATATACCCAGTAACTAGATGAATAATGCTGCTCATTTTTCCCCAGTCAACTTCAGCATGGGAAAGCTGGGCAGGGATGGAGATAGAATCACAGTGCTTAGGTTAAACATTTCTAAAGCATGAGTTTGCATCTCTACTTGATCAAGTTTTCGGGTCACTCCTCACTGCCTTTGGGATAAAACCATGATTCCTAACATTCAAGATTGACTTTGAGATAAAACCATTAATCATAACATACAGTGACTTCCCGAATCAGGTCTTTGCCTGTCTTTTGAACCCCATCACCTATATTAGCTGATTAGGGCTGCCATATAAGGCCCCACAGTTTGGGTAGTATACTTCTAGACTGTTTATTTTATTTTGTGGATACATTTCTCGCCTTATCCGAATTTGTTCCACAATAAAAATTGTGAGCTGAGGACATACCTCTGTTGGAAGTGTGTTTGCCATATATCCACGAGGACCTGGTTTTAAACCGTAGCACCAGGAAAGTAAAAGAAAGAAAGAAAGAAAATTCAAATTACGTCTATGGTATAAGTTCAATTATTTAACACAAATTACACATATGTTCAAAGACAAAAACAAGCATTTATAAAACAGACCAAGAGTAATACACCTTTACAAAAACTTCGACGTCTGAGAATCAGATATTGCATTTCTATCAAGAGCATAGGCCTTGAATGTGGTAGTAAAACCTGTAAAGGAAGAGAAGAAGGAATTATTGGATAAGAACATAGCTTTCAGAAAACTCTGTGGTTCTGATACCTGTGAGAAGAAAGAGGAGAGAGCACAACTGGACAAGAAAGAGTCCCTCAGTGGATGGGACTCAACAAGGTCAGGGGTAAGGCTGCTCTGTGATTCATACTCGAATATCTTTGCCACCAGTACCGACATCCAGTTAATGGCAAAGGGAACAGTGTGGTCTCAGTTACAAAGCTGAGGAAGATTCTTAATGGGTTGGGCTCTTTCAATTGGACTCTTGCTGTGGTACCATGAGTCTCTTTTTGAAGAGAGAACCAAGGGGCTTATCTCTCAAACTACTATGCCTTTTACTCTGGTTCAGGAGACTGGGAGACATTACTATTTCATTGTTCAGAATTTTCTACGTTTTCAAAATTTCTTGTGCTTTTCTGTTTGTTGTTTGTAACAGCTAATACACTTTAGATATTCCCTGAAAAAAAAGATCTTTACATTTCCTTTATATACAAGATAATCATAATGCTAGACCAGTCACACCTTAGGTTACATAAAGCTAACATCCAGTGCTTATTAATGTGTTTCTATAGAAAGCACTTAACCTGCACTTTCCCTTTTAGTCCATGCACTTTTATGTCTACATACTCAGTCAGCAGTCCTACAATAGAACCTGCCTTGGGTTAGCTTTGTAATGGGGTGTGCTGGGTGGACATAAAGTATTCAGCAGTCTCCTAAAGGCTACGGGATAGGATGGGCAGTACAGCTCACCCAGATGCCACTCTGGCTCCTCCAGGCCTGCAAATGTCCAGCTTTGGTTTTGCTGTGCTCCTGGCTTCATCCTCTCCTCATTTCTCCCTACCTCTCAACTCTTTACCCTCCAATACAAAAGCTCCATTTTTTTGGAGCAGAACTATGCACCAACCCAAGGTCACAGGCTACAGACTCTATCAAGCAAGAGTTTGGTCTAAAGATATATGACTTCTTGAGTGAGGAAAGATCGGCACATGGATTTTGTTTTCCAAAGGAGGAAAGGTGGGATGGTGCCAGATGGTGGATGGAAGAGAAAGATGATGGACACCCAGAGAGAGATCAGGAGAGAGCAAAGTGTAGGGAAAATAATCAGAGAGACATCCTCCTTTCTCATGTTGAAGAGGAGGTGGTAGAAGTTAAATAGTTTCTTCTCAGACAGCGTGTGCTTATAGTGCGTATTTTAAATCACCAACTTGCCTCGAACCCTAGTCTGTGAAGTCAGAATAATAGCCTAGAGTATGCTAAGTACTAGTGTGTGTTCTCCACGGCCACCTTTCTTTCTGGGTTCTAGCATTGCAGACTGACTATGCAACTCGTGCTGGTTTGGTGTGAGTACAACTTCAGCCCTCTTTTTTTTTTTAAAAAAAAACCCAAAAAACAAAAAAACCTATACACTAGCTAAGAAAGTGGAATACTACCTAATGCAAGATACAAGCTGGAAAAAAGCTGCAGGTTAGAACTGCAAGCTACAGTGTTTTGTGGTAAATTCTAGCTGCCTCTGAGCAACTTCGCTTAAGAATAGCCCAGAATCCTCCTTTGCTCTCTCCAGCCAGGCAGAAGCATAAGCCAGCTGTGACTGTTGCTTTCTTACCTTAACTCTGGTCCTAGCATGAGCTAGAAAAAAATGTAAAAGCTATTTTTCCCTCTCAAAAGAATATGTTTTCCTTTGGGATCAAATTTTTTCCAACAGTGATATAACAATCCATTTTCATAAAATGTTTAAACTTTTAATATTTGAAATGAGACACAGCATCTGCAAGGTGAGTTCATTTTCCTAATAAAACTATTCCTTGATCCATTTTCTTACTCAGTGTTTAGTTTGTGATGATTTTTTTCACTGACAGTGTTAACTATCATATTGTTTTCCAGTTGCCCAGATCTTCATCACATATAGTGACACTGACCATCTGAATGTCCTCCTATGAGATATTTTTACATATCTGTCATTTATGATCTACAGTCTGCTCATCATAGTTTAGTTCCAAGGAGTTTCAAGTTGTTCCCATGGCATAAAAAAATCCACCAGAAATAAGATGTAAACATTATTTCAGAAATGGGGTAGTGAACATCTTGTGGGGGAAGAGCTCCGTGATGGAATAAGAGCTTCTACTTTTCCTTTGAGAGAGACAGATTTGAACTCCAACCCCATCATGTATCTTACATGTGTGCTCTTGGTCATCATACGTGACTTATCTGAGTTTTCTTTCCTTTCTCTTGTGAAGGAGAATAGTTAACTGGACTCTTTGGGTGGTTGTGAGTCTCAAGCTGGATAGTATGTGTGCTTGATTGTGGAACTGGATGGTGACATATGGGTGATGGCATCTGTGTCTTGTGGACAGCCTTGAAGAAGTATTAGGAAGTTAGATAAATGTGTTTTCATCCTTCCTACTTTGTGACTGGTCTCAAATTTTTCTTTGACAAAACTGAAATAGACCACTCTTGGGCAGTGGCCAGTCATAGACAGTTCTGAGGGAGCAGGCAGCCAACTATGGCTGGCAGGTGGCCATTTGCTCCTCAGCAGGTTTCTGGCCAACACAGCACGGCCTTGCTGTGGAACAAGGAAACCCACATGAAACAATGGCAACTCTGTCCTTATTGGTGCTGTACAGCTGAAAGTCCACAGTGTCTCGAGCCCACAGCTGAGCACTTCGATGCTGAGGTCAGAAGCAAGGAAGACAAGGCTGTTTAACATGTTAGTTCTCACCCTGTTCCTGTTTATTTCATACCTTCCATCGCTTATTTCAAAGCTCATTCTTTTCCACAAGTTTAGTGAAGACCGGGGAATTAATATTTTTGAAGGATTTTGCGTTTCTAGCATGCTACAAAGTATTATCACAATATAACCTTCTAAGAACTTACCTAGATATTTATGATTTTCAAAATAGTAAGCAAGTAAGTAAATATTCTTGAAAATTTTAGGAAATCCAGCACACACACATTTTGGCATTAGAACATTTGTCTCCATTGTCCTGCAAGATGAGAATCTCAGAGAGGGAATTAAGTTGCTTAGGAAGCAAGGCTCAGCAGGAATCTTTCATATTTAATCAATTGTTTGAATAGCTAACTAGTATCAGTCAAGAAATGTAGGAAAGTGTGTCTATTGTCTATCTTCTTTTCAAACAAATATTCTTAAGTCTAGCACTGGAGAGAAATGCTGAAACTTTTGTTTGCTCTTTAGAGACATTTTGAGAGCATTATACAGTCAGATGGGACCCCAGAATCTCCTGAACACATAAGGAAGTGACCAATGTTCACCTCCTTGATAAGGAAAAGGACCATTATGAAAACAGCTGGGTGTCATTTCTTGGCTCTGTACCATTATTTCCCAGCTTACCTTTCCAGTTTCTAGATGCTGTGCTCACTCAGTGTTACATATAGAGTTTGGAAAACTGTTATGCACAAAACATTTCCAAAAACTATCTATAATTTACCTAATGATGCAATAAATATGAAAATGTCATTTTTTTTCTTTACAATTGTTAAGAGCAAAAATGTGTTTTCTCAAATTCTTTGACATTGACTAGGAGAGTTAAAGAAGTTTTAGTAATTGAGATACACTTTTCTCCCAGATCTCCCTGTTGGAGCCCCATCAGAATTAAGAACTATGGTTGAGCATTACTTGAATTAATCATATGATTCTGGCAGGGAGCCTTACAGCCCTCTGGCAAGCCCAGTAACTAATGGTTTATAGCTGTCATACGTACTCCAGTGGGGGCCAATCAGAAATGCCCTAAGATGTCTATTAAAGCAACTAGAATACAAAATAAGAAAAATAAAACAGGTTGAGTATTCTGTCAGAGATGAGGAATGACTTTGTAGAAAAGTCAGTGTGTGTGTGTGTGTGTGTGTGTGTGTGTGTGTGTATGTGTGTGTGTGCCAGTCAGCTGGGCACACGTGAAGAAGAGTCGGGGAAGGTCTGGTTACAGTCTGGGACCTGCCAGAAGTAACAAGTTGTGAAAGATGTTTTTACAGCTCATGAAAAGACAGCTCTCTGCCTCCTTTCAGATGTGCACACTCATTTAAAATAACTTTTATTGAGTTTTGCTAATTATCTTGATTATCCATCACTGTTTTAACAGCAATTCATAACGTTTGACCAAATTAAACTGTTATAAGGAGTTATAAGGCTCCTTAAATGGTTTTCCACATATGGATGAGAGTCACAGTACAATAGTACAGGGAAACAGGCATGCATACAAATGTTATACCATGTAAAAGAGAGTTGGCCTGGCCTAAGTTCTCCTTAGAGGAGAGAGGTCATGTGTGTGTCTAAGTGTTTCACCTATCCCAGGCTCACTGCTTGAAACATCACTTTATATCTTAATAAACATACCAATTAATGAGAATTGAAATACTATCATCAAGCTTCATGATTTAGGAGCTCATGAAAGGACATGAAGTCCCAGTGAAGCATGAAATTCAATAGGTCAGAGACAACTTTCTGAAGGAGATAACGTTTCAAGAGAATTATTGGTGATAGGCAAAGGCCACAAGAAAGAGCCTGTTAAATAGAGAAGCATTATTAAGAGCAGAATAATTTCTCAAAATCGCAAATGTCATACTTTGCTATGTCTACAGCACAGTGTGTCAGTATGGAATAGTCAGACATGGGTTGGACAGGTGTACAGGGCCCAGATCTTCCACAATGTCATGCTAATGAGCCTGAACTTTGACTTAAAGGCATTTGAAAAACCAGTGAAGCATTTGAAGCAGCCAGTTGTCATGACTGAATATCTGTCTATCTACACACACACACACACACACACACACACACACACACACACACA
>LOJH01040664.1:0-14567 GCA_001685095.1 Ellobius talpinus
CTCCCATTAGATCAGCCCCATTGTCTCAGTGGGTGGGCGCACCCCTCGCGGTCCGCCCACCCACTGTTTTCTCCCATCTTATGATCTCCTTAACGCTGTGGTCATTAAGTTCTGTTTTGTATTGTGGTTGGAATGCTTTTAGAAACGGCAGGTCTGTTCATGAAACGTTCATGCCTAAAGCCCTTTGTTCCCAGGCATCTCATTTTAGAAACCTGTCTGTAGCACAGCTTACAGTATCATCCTAGAGTGTGGTCTTGTGATGCTCTTGGGCCTGTCTCTCCCATTCTTCTTCTGCTCTAGTCATACTGTTCTGGGGGGGCACTTCCAGGCATTGACATTTAGTTTCTTTAGCTGATAATATATCGTTCTTCTAGACACATCTCAGTGTGATACTTCACTTGAAGACTTTTAGATTCCACCAGAAAGAGTCAGTTTTTGACCTCTTAGTTCCCATTGTGCCTTGTTCTTGCTTATGTATTATCATTTACAAAATCATAAAATTAGTTATGTGTTTGCTTGCTTCCTCCACAGACTATGGATTTCCTAAGGTGTTTGCATTTCGCCCACTTTATATTATTAGTTCATAGCAAGAAACTTTTAAGGTAATAGAAACTTGACAAATTCTTAATAAATAAATGTCTTATTATCAATATGAATTTCAACAGTGAACAGACAAATAATTTTATAAGAACAAGACATGTTCATCAAAACTATTTCTTACATTGGATTTTTTGTGTGTGTATATATGTGTGTGTGTATTGTGCATATAAGTACATGCATATGTGTGTATATATACATATATATGTGTATGTATTTGTGTGCATTGTGTATATAAGCATATACATGTGTGTGTTGTGCTTGGGGAGGCCAGAGGTTGACATCTGGTGTCTTTCTTATTTTCTTTTAAGACTGGATTTCTTGTTGAACCTGCAGCCCACTTATTTGGCTAGACTGTCTGGCCAGAAAACCCCAGAGACTCTCTTGTCTCTACTTCCCCATTCACTGGGATTACATGCATGGGTTGACACACCTGACATTTTAAATATGAGTCCTGGGTGTTTGGAAATTATGTCTTTATGCTTTCACAGCAAGAACTTTACCAATTGAGCCATCTTTTCAGATCTTCTTATATCTACTCTTTATGTAAGCATAGGCTTGGAAATTCATCATCACTGGAACTGTGATAAACCAGTTTAGGATCATTATATTGATTTATAAGAAAATTTCAGTTACCTGATCCTTTCAAGCAGTTGAGTGGCACTGAGCCCAGGAATAAGGAAAATTTAAAGTGAATATATTTTTGAAAAAATATTCTCAATACGTTTTGCAATAAGAGAGGACAACTAAAACCTTTTTTTTTATTCATTTGCTTTTCTTTTAGGACAAGAGACATCTTGACATAGCATTGCTTAATCAATTCCCAGTGTGAACAGAAGGTAAGCAAGATTTTATAGCATATTGATGTAAACAGAAAGAAAACTTTCCTGTGTGAGATCTGAACATCATAGACCTGACAGGTGACAGAAGGGGGAAAAAGGAGGGATAGAAAGAACAGAGCAGAGGCAGAACTGCCGATAGTAGTAGCAATGGGGGAAGGGATCTTATTGGAACTCCAGATTCCTAGAGGGCAGAAATCTTAGAGGTTAAAAGTTAGTACAGGTTTTCTTTGAGTAGGTGTGTGTATCTGTATTCATACACACACACACACAGAGAGAGAGAGAGACAGACAGACAGAAAGACAGAGACAGACAGAGACAGAGACAGAGAGTCCACTATGTGTTTGTGACCAACTATGGCTTATGGTTCTGGAAATGCCCTTAAAATGGAGTCCAGAGCATGAGCTTTTCCATGATAATGGGTTTGCAGAGATGGGTTGACAGGGAACACTGGGATGCCTCAGTGTGGGCATTCTTTCTGTTGTTTTGCTTCAAAGATGGCACGTGATGTCCTCTGTTGTTCCTGCTCTGTGTAGAGAATTCTGAAGTGTCCCTCCATAATAATGGGACACTATGGCAACTGAGGAATGACTTTGTTCAGATCTTATTATATCTTATGTCTTTTAAATTAGTGGTTCTCAGGTCAGACAGGTTCACCTGACAAGGACAAATTTTAGAAAGGTAAAGTGTATTTCAGTCTCTCTGATGATTCTTGTCATTGACCTTATCTTCACCATTTTTATTAAAACACAGACACCATGTTAAGATCAATGGAGTTGCTTTCTTTTGCCAGTGTCTCTCATGAGCACCCGTGAGTGGAACATTGTTATGCTCACAATTTCAGAAAATGAATATAGCAGGCTAATTGGGTTGTGAATCAGGCTCCGTTTTCCATAGTTTGAATTTAGAGACTGGAATCACCGCAACATAGCCAACATGGCTGGCAGCATGAGGGCCAATGCCTCTTCGTATAACTTACTTGGCCCTTTGGGTCTTGCTCATGTCAGGCCATGAGTGACATTTTAATCGTGTCGTGAGTTGGTGTTGTGCCACTTCAGTGATTTAACTTTATGGTGGACACCTAATATTAAGCATCTCCAACTGCATAATGGTTTGGCATACCCTTCTCAGACACCTGCTGTATATCAGTTGGTGCTCAGTGTCAGATTAGGAGCTGCCTTTCCGGGAGAGAATAGTTTTCTGTTGCAGACGCATGGACAAAATGATCCAACTAAACAAAGTGTGTGTGTGTGTGTGTGTGTGTGTGTGTGTGTGTGTGAGTGTTTGTCCTGTTTTTCTCTGGGTTTCGTTGACCAAGGAATCCACAGGGGCATCTTTTGGATTATGGATAGATTTGGCATTTTAGGAACTTTTAGGTGATATAGTCTAAGTGGCAAAATTGTATCTCATTTGAACCAGTCTTAGATCCGTCTTTTCCCCCAAGTCTATCCAAAACTGACAGCCTCATCAGTGCCCCAATACATGGTTTGGAACAACTTTTCTCTGTGCTTTTGTTAGCTCTAAAAGCCAGAGGTATTCTTAGAGCTATGTCTCATTTGGGTGATAAGAAAGCAAGTTGCAGTCATTTATACATTACTTTTTATTGCTTCTCCTTTTCTGTTTTATATGTTGTTCATACAATTACTCTTTCCCAAATGGATCCGCCCCTCCTTCTATCCTGCCTATTACCATTCAGCACAAGTCAGAATCTCAGTCACTGTGGCATAGGAAGATGGCAAAAGTTATCGTCACCTGACTGAGGCCTAAAAGGTGTGGTCGTTGTTACCATCTGTCAGCAATTGACGCGATTCCTGAATCTCACCTGGAAGGTTGTTTCCTGGGATCACTTCTTGGGACCACTTCTTGGATGGGTTCTATCAGAGACAAATGCTAAGACAGTAATGTGTAGGTGATATATTTGAAAGACCAGGAAGTCTTGATGCAGAGTTAGGGGAACTCAGACAGGGTCAAGAATGCAAACAGCAACGTACCCTAACATTCAGTTACTGTGGTGGCTAATTGGCCTCTACCCCATCAGGAGAAATTCTGAAACCAGTTCATTTAAACATCTTTACTCCAATGGAAGGGCTATGACTACTCTCCCACTCAACCCCGGTCTTCAGCTTGTAGTCTCTGGGAAGTCCAGTAGATGTTGTAACACTTCTCAATGCTATGTGTTTGGAGAAAACAGACTTAGATGTCCAGAGAAGACTCTCCTATGTTAGAAATTGAATTGATATATGTTAAGTGGTAAGGGTAAAGAGATAAGAGCAGGACCCTGATAATGTCATTTACAAGTTCCAGTTGTCACTGTAATAGAAAGCTGTAGGTCCTGCATCTTAACTTTACAGTGGAAAGCGAAACATGTTACATTCATAATGACAGTGCTCTAATAGATGCTCTGTGGAGCATTATCAGTTTTTTTTTAAAGCTGATGCAATAAAGTGCAGTGCCATTACTGAATTCCTCATAGTCTTCTCAGGTACTGTGGCATTGGTTTAGAGTACAGAAGAACATCCAGGACTTGATACAGTGAGTGATTAGATAGAAAACCATGCAATGAAGAGTGGCCATGTAATGTCCCACAGGCTTGCCTCCAGGCCAGTCTGGTGGGGGTATTTGCTCAGCTGAGGTTCTTCTTCCCAAGTGAATACCATACTGAGCAGATAAAAAGATGCTATAATAGGCAAGTATGAGCTCTTCATTGCTTCCATTAAAATAAAAACTCCAGGGAAAGTTTAAGTCTGTAAAGCTTTTCACATACAATAATTCACTCCATTTACAAATATCTTTCGCTTTGCTGTTTGTTACTCAAGCTCACTGGTGTACCACTCTAAGCCTAGATTACTCATTGTAGACTTCTACAGTTAACTCGAAGTAGTCTCAATAATAGGGCTTTTCTGAGCGGTATAGCTTTTACATTTACTTTCTGAGTTGTTATGAACATTTTTGAGCCATCATAATTTGTATTTTACCCCTACAAGAAAGCATTTAAGTAAACATCACTTTCAAGAGATGCCTTTTTAGCTTAAGTCTTTCAGGTTTGCTTAAGTAGAATTAAAGCTCCAGTTTCTACGCTAAAGGTGAAGTTCGAACAGGGTTCTACTTTTGAAAACAAGGGAAAGTTGTCACTTCAACTTTAAGTTCTCTGGAAAGATTTTTTTAATTAATTTGTTTTCATTTATTTTACATACCATCTAGTCTCCCCTCCCTCTTCTCCTCCCTTTCTCTCTCCCCATCTTCTACCCCCTCATCCACTCCTCTTTCCATTCAGAAATGGGCAGGCTCCCATGGGAGTCAGCAAAGCATGGCATATGGAGTTAAGGCAGGACTAAGCTCCTCCCCTTGCATCAGGACTGGGCAGGGCATTCCAGCACAGGGAATAGTGGTAGTTTACTCAGGGAAACTGCATGGGACCCAACTAAGCCCTCTGCATGTGGGTGACAGATGTGTAACTTGGTCTGTTTGTGGGGCCTCTAGCAGTGGGATCAGGCTGTCCCTGCTGAAAGAGCTGGCTTTTTAGAAAGATTTAATAGAACAAATAGTATGTGTGATGGTTAGTTTTATGTCAACCTGACACAGGCTCGAGTAATTTGGGAAGAGGAACCACAGTTGAGAAAATGCCCCCACCACATTGGCCTGTGGGCAAGTTTGTGGGGCATTTACTTGATTGATTATTGAATAGAGAGTCCAGATCACGGTGGATGGTGTCACCCTTGGGCAGGTGGTCCTGAGTTGTATGAAAAGTAGACAGAGTGAGCTAGGAGAAGCAAGCCAATAAGCAGCATTCTTCCATGACTTCTGTGGCAATTCCTGTCTGTAGGTGCCTGCCTGCACTTCCCCAATGATGGACTACAAGTTGTAAGATGAAGTAAAGCCATTCCCTCCCGAAGTTGCTTTTGGTCTTGGTATTTTACGACAGCAATAAAAAAATCCTTACTAAGACAGTATGTGATAGACGATTTTAAATATATCACAAATTTAAATTTCAAATGATTATTTTGAATTAAAAACAATGACATTTAAAACAAATGATATACATGCAAATTTGAAAAGAAAAAGGTTAGTAAGCTTCTTGATTCACCAGCTACCTGAACTTCCTGAGAGTTTGCCCTTTGCTAACACATGTCATGGTTCCTTAATTGCCAGAGCTTCAGCGATTGATCTATAATGCAAAAGGTGCATTCCAATGTAACCGAACTTATGTAGCATGGTGTGTAGAATGTCTTTGCTCGTGTTCAGAAGATTTGATAATTTGATTGTGGTGATATCCCCTTGAGAGAGAGCGGAAAATAAGTTTCAGATATTGTCATGATTATCTATCTTCATAGTTGAGCCACATTCCAAATGTTTAATTTAAGTTTCTCTAATGAGGATTGCCGAGTTCAGCTTGCGAAGTCGATTAGAGGTAATTTGGTACAGGTCAGCATGACCTAGCCTCAATTGTGACATTATTAAATTTTGTCTTCCTAAGCAAAACAAAGCTCTGGGTTAATCATGATTCCCTGAATTGATCTGAAGAACAAACAAGTTGAGTAGGAATGAATCCTGTTCTGAAATGCAGTAGCCTTGGGGAAGCTGGAGTGTGGTCAGGATGGGAGCAGCTGGTCAGGGGATAGGGTCACCGCCTTGAGGTTGATACCTTTAGTCCACTCAGGACTTCTCTTCCTCCTCTTCTGTTTGCCACCCTCCCTTCTCTGCCCTTTGCAGTGCCTGGCCTGCTTCACCTCTCAAAAACTGATGATTCTGAAATTGCATAAGCAAATGTTTTTCTCAGCCGTTAATGACTAAACATGTAACCTCTGGGCCAGCAGCAATGACATCAGGAGCTGGTTAGAAATGCAGAGGATCTCATGTATAGACTCAGAATGTGGTCGACAGGTAATCAGTGTGTACACCAGTGCTTAAGAAGCCCTTATCTGTCTTTTCTTATACATTTCCCATGTCTACTTTTCTCAACTTTTTACTGGATTTTTTTTTGTTTCAGCAAAAGCCATGCTACTTCGCTAAGATGGTATTTTACATTCTCTGCAGTCACAGGTTCCTGTTCAAATCTTATGGGCAGAATGTTTTCATCTTGCAAATCTTATCTTTTACTCTTTCATGTTTTTTCCAACTTATCAATTTCTTTGTTCTGTTCACTTGATATAGATTTTGCTTTTGTGATTTTTCTTCCCCCTGAAATAGTGGAAGGGAAAATATTCATACTCATGGAACCAAGTGTACATTAAAGTCTGGAAGTGATGACCTTGCAGATTTCTATTATTTTCTCATTACTACCCTCTTTACTTCTCATCTTGATGCTTGGGTGTTGTCTGGATTTGTTTAGATGGACCAGCAACCCCCTTCCCAGCAGGCTTTGCTGCGGTCACCGTGGCTTGCTGCTTCCACTCTGTATCTTTCAGAAACTAAGTCATTTCGATCTCTGCTCAGCGAAAATTCTCTTTCCCTTTGTGCTTCCTTCAGCCTTTTTGTCACTGGTAATCTGTTTCTTTTCTGGGTACTATTACACTGGGGATTTTGGAGACTGAGAGGGAGAGATAAGTGCATGTAGTTCTTGATCACTACCAAAAGATTAAGTTTTTCAATGGTAGCAATGTTTATAATGCAAATTTTGTCCTTTTAAACTCACTGGGTAATCTGGCAAGAATTTTTCTAAAAATGGTATATTCTGTGCTGACATAATTTTCAGCTAATCACACATACAAAACAGGCACTACAGTTCGTACCTGACCAGAATAACAAGCCCCTGAAACAGAATAAAATGATTTTGTTCATGCCTTGGCACATTCACATATGGATGTGGGCCCTGTTGTGAGCAGCTGAGCAGGTGACCAGGCATAACACACAATGACTGGCATTGGAATGATAACAGGGTGATCATGCTTTGCATTTTATTAAGAGAAATGCGGTTTTTATTATGTCTCAGGATGGACCTATGACTTCTGTTTCACAACTTCCATGGTTGGCATTTTATATTCTTGACAAGTATTTTAAGCTTTTGACAGTATAATTTCTTTTCCCACTGAGGAGTTCTAAGGAGCCAGGCCATTTTTCCCCTTCCAAGATAAATCACTCCGATTCTACCTTTATGCAAGAAAAATCTTTTCCTCGATCTTGAAGTCAGCTTTCTGGGAGGCTCCATTCTTTTCTCTCCCATTCATGCTTTTAGTCCTGTTCATGCGGACTTCTTATGAAACCCTTCTGGGACACAGCAGAATGCTTTGTCCAGGCCTCCACCATCACCATCACTCCCTCCGAGTTTCCTTTACATCACATATCACACCCATAAATATCACACCTCTCCCTCACTTTACCATTTCCCTGTTCTCTCCAGGGCCAGACTTCTGTTGTCACTGGCTAACACAGCACTAAACTTTTAGATGTAAGAAAAATATCTATGTGTCATGGTGATTCTGTTATCTGAAAGTCCAATTCTGTTAAAACCAATTCTGAGTCCTTAGAAAACTAGGTGTCTGTAGGTGGCCACAGACCTGCTTTACATGACTGTGTCAACTACTTCATTTTTCTTTTTGTTCTTTTCTGTTATATTCAGGAACACTAAGGTGTTAGGATTAAAAGTTGAATAAAACTTAGATACTGTTCTACGTTTTTTGTTAAATATATGTGTGAAGCGCAATATATATGCATACATGTGAGTGTTTATGACATTTATTGTTACAAAGTTAGCTACTGAAGTCTATCCAATGTGGCGTTATTACATCAGTTTCTTATCCACCTAATTTTCTGTTCTTTGTCTCCTCACTCTCTTCTTCCCCCTGCCCCCTTACCTTCCATGCTTTTGCTTTCTTCCTCTCTATAAAACAGTGCATAGCCTCCTTCCTAAACTACTGAATGTAACCTTTTTTGGACAAAGGGGTCATATGTCATATATGATCTTATGTGGAAAAGGGTCAGACATATTTATAGATCCACTGAAGTTAAAGTGCTTGAGATGAAGTGATCTTTAATTACCCAACTAGATCCTAATTCTAATGACAAAGGTCTTTATAGGTAGGAAAAGAGATAACACAGACACACAAAAGAGCAAGCTGTGTAAATATGGCTGCAGATACTAGACCCATGTGGCTACAAGTTCACATTACCTAGGATTGTCATTAATCACCAGAACCTGCAGGAACTGAGGAAGGACACTTCCTTTCAGTGCTATGGAAGATGTGTGGTCCCACCAATACTTGCTTGTGGACTTCCAGCCTCTGAAACTATGGGAAAATACATTTTTATTACTTTAAGTCATTTAGTTTTACATTACTGTCTTAAGGAGGCCTCAAGAAAGGAATAGAAC
This sequence comes from Ellobius talpinus, assembly GCA_001685095.1. Lineage (NCBI taxonomy): Eukaryota > Metazoa > Chordata > Mammalia > Rodentia > Cricetidae > Ellobius > Ellobius talpinus. Next base: position 8,743 of record LOJH01040664.1, read on the forward strand.
ACATGAGAGTAGGGCAAAGTTTAGAGAGTAGCACTTCTTTTATTTATTTTATTGACAAAAATTGTGTTATTCAACACAAAATTGGTTGGTATGGAAACAGTTTCTTATGGATATGTAAAAATGTTATAGACAGGAAGTTGAAAATTATGGAAATGGGGAATTATGCCTTTTTTCTCATTACCAAGGAATCAGATGAGTTCACAAACCTGGTGGTTATTTTCCTAAGGTAAAGCATTATCAATAACTTCCTACATGCAAACAAATGTACATGTGGGTGTGTATATATAACATAGAAAAGAGAAAAGGAGAGGGTAGATATTAGGGGGTGAGGAAGGACTGAATGCAGGTGATGGGCAGGAGTTATGAAAGAGGCTATGAAGTTAACTGGTTTTCTGATTCTAACTCTGTCATGGTTCTTTTTCTTTTCTTCAAAAAATTTCTTTTTCATTTTATATACCCACCCCAGTTTCCCCTCCCTCTCCTCTTCTTACCCCCAAAACCTTCCATCCCACCACATCCACTCATTGGAGGGGTAAGTCCTCCCGTGGGGAGTCAGTAAAGTCTGGCATACCTAGTTGAAGCAGTATTAAGGCCCTTTCCCCTATATCAAGGTTGAGCAAGGTATCCCTCCAAAGTGAATGGGCTCCAAAAGACATTTCATGCACCCAGGATAAGTCCTGGCCCCATTGCCAGGGGCCTCCCCAAAAGATCAAGCCACATAACTGTCATCTACATTCAGAGGGTTTTGTTTGGTCCAATACAGGTTCCCCAGCACTCAGTCTAAAGTCTGAAAGCTCCCACTAGTTTGGGTCAGCTGTCTGTGGTTTTCCCCACCACGATCTTGACCCTCATTGTTCATATGATTCCTCCTCCCTCTCTTCAACTGAACTGCAGGAGCACACCTTGGCTGTGGCTCACTGCATCTGTTTCTATCAGTTACTGGATGTAGGCTCTATGATGACAATTAGGGCAGTCACTAATCTGTTTATAGGGGAAGACCAGTTCAGGCACCCTTTCCACTATTCCTAGGAGTATTATCTGTGGTTTTCTTGTGGATTCCTGAAAATTTCTCTAGCACCAAGTTTCTCCCTAATGCCATAATGGCTTCCTCTATCAAGATATCTCTTTCATTGTTCTCTCTCTCTCTCTCTCTCTCTCTCTCCATTCATCTTCCAACTCTGCCATCTTGAACCCTCAGGTTCTCATCCCCAATCCTCTTCCTTCTACTCCCTCCCAGTTTACTCAGGAGATCTTAACCATTTCCCTTTCCTGAGACCCTCCATATGTGTCCCTCTTGAGGCCCTCCTTTTTACCTAGCTTCCTGGGGTTGTGTATTTACCCTGGTTATCCTTTGCTTTACATTTGATATCCACTTATGAGTAAGTACATATCATGTTTGTTTTTTTGGATATGGGTTACCACACTTAGGATTTTTGTTTTAGTTTCATCCATTTGCCTGCAAATTTCAGGATGTCATTGTTCTTTACTGCTGAGTAATACTCCACTGTGTAAATGTACCACATCTTCTTTATCCATTCCTTCATTGGGGGGCATCTAGGTTGTTTCTAGGTTCTGGCTATTATGAATAATACTGCTATGAACATAGTTGATCAAATATCCTTGTGGTATGATTGAGCATCCTTTGGGTATATGCCCAAGAGTGGTATTACTTGGTTTTTGCAGTAGATTGATTTTTAATTTTCTTAAAAACTGCCATACTGATTTCCAAAGTTTGCACCCCACCAGCAGTGGAGGAGTGCTTCCCTTACTCCACATCCTTTTCAGCATAAGCTATCATTGGTATTTTTGATCTTAGCCACTCTGACTGGTGTAAGATGGTATATTTATCAGAGTCTCTTTGATTCACATTTCCCTGATGGCTAAGGATATTGAACAATTCCTTAAATGTCTTCTGTTGAGAATTCTCTGTTTAGATTTGTATCCTATTTTTAAATTGAACTATTTGGTATTTTAATGTCTAGTTTCTTGAGTTCATTATGTATTTTAGAGGTCAGTCCTCTGTCAGATGTGGGGTTGGTGAAAATCTTTTCCCATTTTGTAGGCTGCCATTTTGTCTTGTTGACCATGTCCTTTGCCTCACAGAAGATTCTCAGTTTTAGGAGGTCCCATTTATTAATTTGTTTTCAGTGTCTGTGCTTCTGGTGTTATGCTTAGGAAGTGGTCTCCTGTACCCATGTGTTGAAGGCTACTTCCCACTTTCTCTTCTATTAGGTTCAGTACAACTGGATTTATATTGAGGTCTTTGATTCATTTGGACTTGAGTTTTGTGCATGGGCATAGATATGGATGTACTTGAATTATTTTACATGTTAACATCCAGTTGTATCAGCACCATTTGTTAAAAATGTGTTCTTTTTTCCAATGTACAATTTAGGTTTTTTGTCAATAATCAGGTGTTCATAGGTGTGTGGGTTAATAACAGGGTCTTCAATTTGATTCCATTGTTCCACATGTCTGTTTTATGCCAAGCTGTTTTGATTACTATAGTTCTATAGTAGAGCTTGAAGTCAGGGATGGTAATACCTCTGGAAGTTCTTTTATTGTACAGTATTGTTATGGTTATCCTGGGTTTTCTCTTTTTCCATATGAAGTAGAATATTGTTCTTTCGAGGTCTATGAAGAACTGTGTCAGGATTTTGATGGGGATTGCCTTGAATCTGTAGATTGCTTTTGGTAAGATTGCCATTTTTATGATGTTGATCCTACCTATCCAAGAGAATGGAAAATCTTTCCATTTTCTGAAATCTTCTTCAACTTATTTCTTCAAAGACTTAACGTTCTTTTCATACAGTTCTTTCACTTGTTTGGTTAGAGTTACCCAAAGATATTTTATGTTATTTGTTGCTATTATAAATGGCGATGTTTTTCTGATATCTTTCTGAGCTTTTTTTTTTATCATTTGTATATAGGAGGGCTACTGATTTTTCAAAATTGATCTTGTATCCTACTACATTATTGAAAGTGTTTATCAGCTGTAGGAGTTCACTGGTAGAATATTTGGGGTCACTTATGTATACTATCATATCATGTGTAAATAATGAAAGTTTGACTTCTTCCTTTTCAATTTGTATCCTCTGGATCCCCTTTTGTTGTCTTATTGTTCTAGCTAGAACTTTGAGTACTACATTGAATAGGTATGGAAAAAATGGATAGCCTAGTCTCGTTCCTGATTTTAGCAGAACCACTTTGAGTTTCTCGCCATTTAGTTTGATGTTGGCTGTTGGCTTGTTGTATATATTTTTTTGTTTTTGATGGTAGATAAGAACATAAAAGTACATTCTATATTAGAAAGGCAGAAGACAGTGTGAAGTTCTACAGCTTCAGAGTGATTTTTTTCTAACTGTTTAAAAGTTCATTGAGATAAACAGGTCTCAGGTCTGAGGCTTTTTATAATGAAGTTTATAAAAATTTAAAATGATATTGGAATTATTTACCATGTATGTATGATTGGGTGTATGTGTGTATCATGGTGCATGTAGAGAGGTCCGAGGCAACTTTGTGGAGTTGTTCTGTCTGTTTATCTTTATGTGGGAACTGGGGATGGAGCTCAGGAGGCAAGCCTCTACTGGCTAAACTCTTCCTCTGGTCCTCTCTGACTTTTTAAAGAGGCTTTCCTGAAGTAATATGTTAATTTTATTATTTGAATTACAAGACACATTCATTCCAAATGCAAGAAATGCTGTTTTTATATTTAGAGGCTAAATGTTAATTGATAACACCTTGATATACCTTTGAATTTATTGCCATATGGTTGGAGTGCTGTTGATTTTTCAATGGACATGTTATTAAACATATTGGCTTCTTTAAAAATTATGTCCAAAGGTAAAAGGAGTCTCCTTAGTAATATTAGCTGATATGGCTTAAGAAAGGAAGAGGCTATAGTATTAACTACTTGTAGCCAGGTAATAAATAAATAAATATGTAATTATTCTGATAAGCATGGCAAATTCTTCTTCTCCCATCTTTTTAACTGTAAGCTATAAAATAAATGCAGAAAATGTATTAAGTGCAGACAGAGCCAATCAATCATTTTGGGATGAATATGTTCTCCATTCAGGTAAATAGCCAGAATTCCTGTAGGGTTTTCTTAGTTATAGCGTCCTAAGTATGCATCCCAAATTCTCAAGTTTTCTTTTTTGCCTTCCTTTGCATTTTTTATAAATTAAACAAATTAAAAGTACTAGATTTTATACAGGGAAAATACTTTCATGTCAAATTAAGAAAGGATTTTAGCCAATAATCAAGCCCAGTTTGAAATGAAGCAGTTTCTTTGCTAGAACAAATAAAACAAACATTAAATATGTGATAAAACTGTTATAGGCTTTAAGTGGCAAAACATCTTTCTTTCTTCTTTCTTCCCTTCTCCCTCCTTCCTTCCCTACCTTTCTGCCTCCCTCTCTGCACAGTCTTGACAGAAGATGACCTTGACTTTGGGATTTTCTTGCCACTAATTTTCAAATTCTGGGTTTATAGGTATTCACTACCTTCCCTGGTTTATTTGGTTTATGATGGAGTGAACCTGGGGCTTCCTGCACTCGAGAGAAGCATTCTAACAACTGAGCTACATCTCTATCTCCACAAAGAAAACTATCTAACCTAACAACAATACAACCATTTAAAAAGCATTACTATTTATTGGTGCACAAAATCTCTACATATTTCAAATGTATTTTATGAGTTTGAACCTTTTCATATATCCCTTATACCAATTACACTATCAAAGTACTATACAAACTGATCGTCTCCTAACATTTCCTGTGTTTTTGTGGGTGCATGTTCATGCTTGTAGTAAAATGTGTTATCACTTAACATGAAGTCTTTCCTCTTAATTTCTTAATGTCTATCACAGTCATATTGTTATCATTAGGCACCCCATTGCATAAGTGTTCTCTAGAACTAATCTTGGAAAACTACACTTTACACCAATTGATCAGTATCTCTCTATTTTCTTCTACCCATCACAATTCTATTTTTAGCTTCTATGAGTTTGAGGGAATGTGGTAGCAAGGGTGGCAGGGGCAGGGTTTGTTCATTTCTGTGCTTGGGTCTGAATCACTAAGGGAGGGGTGGGGGGGAAAGGTGACAGTGGCAGTGGTGGTGGTCTTACCAGTGGCAGAGGATGAATAGGAATCAGCTGCAAGTTTGATAATTTGTAATACCTTATGGTGCTATGTAATAATTCTCTTGTACACTGTACAAATTTGTCGCTTGAACTGGTTAATAAAATGCTGATTAGTAAATAGCCAGGCAGAAAGTAAAGGTGGCCAAATAAAGACCACGGGAAGGAGAAGGGCTGAGCTGGAGTCACCTGTCAGATGCAGGGAGGGCAGGAGAGGAACATGCCATGCTAATAAAAGTATCACCATGTAGCAGAGCATTAATAAGGAATATGTGTTAACTTAAAATGTAAGGCCTAATTAATCATTATATGGAAAGTCAAAAACAAACAAACAAACAAAAAACAGGATATCCAAAATGATCCTGTACAATAAAATAACTTCTGGAGGCATCACAATCCCTGACTCCAAACTCTACTACAGAGCTACAGTACTGAAAACAGCCTGGTATTGCCATAAAAACAGAGAGGAGGACCAATGGAACCGAATGGAAGACTGAGATATTAATACACACCTATAAACACCTGATTTTGACAAAGAAGCAAAAAATATAAAATGGAAAAAAGAAAGCATATTCAACAAATGGTGCTGCCATAACTGCATATCAACATGTAGAAGAATGAAAATAGATGTGTATCTATCACCATGCACAAAACTCAAGTCCAAATGTATCAAAGACCTCAACAT
>LOJH01040665.1:14952-27871 GCA_001685095.1 Ellobius talpinus
ACTCAGGGCCTCTGGAAGAACAATCAGTGCTCTTAACCTCTGAGCCATCTCTCCTGCCCCAAAATAGGTGATTCTTAAAATGGCTTTTGCAACCGTTTTGTAGGTAACATACCAGATATCCTGCATATCTGATCTTTGCATTTTGACTAATAATAGCAGCAATATTAGAGTTGTGAAGTGGCAGTGAAATAATTTTATGGTTCAGGTCATCACATTAGGAACTGTACTAAAGTGCTACAACATTAGGAAGATTGAGAACCACTGCCCTATGGAGACTGTACCTGCTGAGATTAACTAAGCCAGTCTCCTTGAACCTATCTATACTATAAAACCTTCGTCCTTGTTTATCTGTATATAATAATCTTTCATTCATGCCCAGCTTTATGCATCTACTCTGCTTCTTCATTGAACCCTGCATGATAAACATGCTGAGCTTCCAGGATGCTTCAGTTTCTTCATTTGAGAGCCCAGTCCATTTGAACCCAGCTTTTTGTCCAGTCAGAGGTCAGTCTGTCTTTTCTTCATCTCCTCATTTCCTCAATCAGATCTAAGTCTCTAAAAGTATGCTGGACATGGCACCATTTGATGGTTGTTAAATTGTAGAAAGCTTGCCAGATATGTAAAGTTGCACTTTGAAAGAGCTCATATCCCCATTCCTTTTAGTAAACTTGCATGTAGTCTGTATGACATCTCAACATTTACTACACAGTCTTTCTCTTTGTAACTTAGTGTTTTACAAATATGTTGCATACCATTATAGAAATTTACATTGCATTTTCTACTTAAAACATAGCATTAAATTTGAGGAACAATCATATTCATGATAAAAATACCTTCTATGAGGCTGGTGAGATGGCAGAGCTTGTAAAAGTGTTTGTTGCTCTAGCTCAATGAAGAGTGGGAGTTTAGGACTTCTTGGTAGAAGGAGAAAACTGAGTCCTCACAATTGTTCTCAGACTGTATATATGCAGGATGGCAGCTTCTTCTGGTACCCTGGTAGCTCTGCCCCAGTAATCTCATGACCTCCCTTTCCCCATCTAAAAGTAAACACTCAGCTGGTACATCCATGATTTCTTTCCTTTGGCTTTGTCATCATGGTGTGAGCCTTTCATTACTACCTGCTTTTTTGAGCAACTTTATATTTGATATGTTTTTACATTTTCTAATCTGTATGATTCACTTCATTCCAATTTCTTTTTATTACATTTATCTAATTTATCTTTTAGGCTTATGATGTGGCTCAGTGCTAGTACTTGGCAGGGCTGTGCAAAGTCTTGGGTTCAATTGTCATATACTCAACACATTTTACTAATTCATATAATTCATTCAAAGTCTGATATTTCCTTAAGGTGTTTTTATTTTTAAGGCCAATTTTTTTGCTTTTATTTTTATTTAGTTTCTAGAAAAACTCGAACTAGTTTTGTAAATTTTAAGTTTTAACAGAGCATAGTTATAGATTATTGCTATAACTGTGTAGAAATAACACATCCAGTATTTTTTACTTTGCTTTCCCATACTCATAAATCTTGCATGAAATATAAATTATTGAGGCTTCTGTTAGAAGTAATAGTAACTGCTTTGCTTTGTAAATATTTACAAATAAAAATAAAAGATTTTAAAAAAGGTGTGCTTGCTTGTGTTTGTTAGTATCCTCTCTGCGTTGATTTGAATGAGAATGATTCCCATATTCTCACATATTTGCATGCTTAGACCCCAGTGGGTAAACTATCTAGTAAAGTTTAGGAGGCCTTGATGGAGCTGGTATTTTCTCATTGGAGAAAGTATGTTCATGTTTATGGGAATGGCCATGGAGGTTTCAAAACCTCCATGCTCAGTATCTCCCCTCCCCTCTTCCTCCCTGACTGCCTGACTGAAGAGTAGGGTGTAAACTTCTCTGCTATTGGTATAGAGCACCATGCGAGCCACCATTTTCCTCACCAAGATGATAATGGACTGACCTTCGAAACTATAATAAAATCTCAAATTAGATACTTTATTTTTAAGAATTATCTCGGTCATGCTGTGTCTCTTCACAGCAATAAAACACCAACTATGATACTCATAATCCAAAACCACATACTTAAATATTTTGTTTCATTTTCTCTACTTTTCCTCTTGCTTCATAGTTTTTCATTTGACACTAAATAATCTTTAAAAATAATTGTAGAACTTGGGATATGTCTAAGTTGGAAGCATGCTACCCTAACATGCATGAAGCTCTGAGTTTGATATCCAGAACTGCATAAAACATCACATGATGTGGCACAGTTATATTCATCAGCTAAAGCTGAAGCCAGGAGGACTAGAAATTTATTGTATTTTTGAGCTATCTAGTGAGTTTAAGGAAAATCTAGGCTACACAAAACTTGTTTCAAAATAAGCAAAATTTTCTCAGTGAATAAAGTACTTTAAATAACATAAGGGGTCCCCATGGTGAATATTTCATCACAGTCAGAGGACAATTCTTTGACATATCATCTTTCCATTTTAAAGTCATCGGCACATTTTTTATTGTTTACTCTGGAAGAACTAACAAGCTTGAAAATTGCAAGTGACATATTTTTTAAAGTGAAACTAATGAGTCCAAGGGAATCAATTTTGTCTCTAAAATGGTTTATAATTTATGTTATTTAACACCCCATGAAGAGTGCACAAAGTCTCAGGAACCTAGTGGGTTCTAGACTAGCAGTGACTGCACAGTCATACCCTGGCTATAAAAATAATAAAGCTAAGTAAAACAAAAGAAGTGCACATGCCAGTTAAGTTAACCAGACCTTGAAAAATATTATGTGAAATATCTGTCATAGGAAATGATTTCATATAAATATTTGTCTTTGTATTGAGTTATTATTCATTCTTTAATACTTGTGCATATTATGCACTAAATGTGGTTTAAGTTCCTGTCTATATTTTTTCAATTACATATGAGAATCACTATCTTTTATTTATTATTCTAAACAATTTTGAAATTTAGATATATTTTGATTATTTTCTTTCCCATCTCAAAATTTATCCAGATCCTCTCCTCAGTCCCTACATACCTTACTTTAAGTTCTTTCTCAAAATAAAAATAAAAGAAAATGTGCTCCAAGAAATAAAGCTTGCCTGAAGATCAGAGGGCAGAGTTAGACAATAGTTAACCATAGAGATCAGGCAGTGGGGGCTAACACCATTGATCCCAGTACTTGGTATCTCATGTCTTTGATCCTAGTACTTGGGAGGCACATGCCTCTAATCCCAGCAGTAGGGAGGTAGAGACAGTAAGTGATATGTCTGGCCATTGTGAGAAATATAAGGCAGCAGGGAACAGGAGCTCAGCCTTTTGATCTGAAGAATTTGTTGGTTACTCCCACGAAATTTTTGTCACCACTACCCTAGCTATTTTACATGTAGTACACCAGTGTACATAAAAAGTTTGTGACTGACTCAATGTTTACATTTTCCTTTTGAGACTGCAGAGCGCACATTCTCTAACAAAGAAGCCGGAGCACAGCATGAAAGCTCTATGTAGGCATCACCTGGATATCTCCATATTCGGTGAACTGTGTAGGTGCTGCCTTCAGCAGTGAAGCCATATTGTCAGTTTTGGGAGAGCAACTTATAGTCTTGAAACCAGTTTAGATTGCTTGGGGATTCCTGTGGGTCCTCTTTAGCCAAAAATTGAATTATACGTAACTCAAATTTGGTGCTGAAAATTTTGTTGGTGTAAAGTGTAGTCAGTTGAGCCTCTGACTTCCCTATTATTTAGCAATTTTATTTAGATCATATTCATATGCATATATACATACAGAGGTGGAGGTTTCTATTATATTAGATTTTCATTGGTTCCCTTCAAAGTCCCTTAATTTTGGTTATTTCTTCTCACATACCCTTGCACTACTTCTTTTCCTCTTCACATTTCCATGTGAACTTCGCATTCCAATCATCCCACCATCCATCCATAAGTATTGGTTCTTTTACTTTTTCCTAATAAGATTTGTTCCTTCTCGTTCCTTTCTCTAGACATATCCGCTTTGATGATATGGATTGTAGTTTGATCATCTTCTGTTTCCTAATAAATGATTTACATGACTGATTTGTGTGTTCATGTTCACTTTTAAACTATTTAAATTTTTTTGAAAATGATTGCATTTATCCATGCTGATGTTTTAATTTTTATAATATGGCAAAATTCAAATGTCATGATGTGAAGATATCAAATTTTCTACAGGTATATTGATTTATTTATGCAATAAGGAAGCTTTTGGTATAAGTTGCATACTGATATTAAACCTCATAGTTATCATAACTGCAAATATACCATTGCCAGTGTTGTCAACTGGTTCGATGGTTATTTTTTTACATTTTAATTATATTAATCCTTGTATTTTTGGCTTATGGTTTAACTAATTTCTTAACTGTTGTTCACTGAACTGATGTCAGTGTAATTATGCATGCCAGCTCTTAAGTCGTGTTTCAACTTCAAATCACATTTCTGCAATTGCTTTGTGTTAGTGATTATTAACTGCTGAAAGCCACATCTGCATGTTGCCTGCCTGTACTACATTGACCTTTGCCAACAAGGACAATAGAGGAAAATTGTAAGAGCTCAAGAAATAACAGCTTTGGTTCCTTCTATTTCTTCTATTTTGTTCTAGTGTCTTTCATAGTTTATAATAATGCCCTTTGTCTTATTTATCTTTTTTATAAAGTTCTATTGTTTTTAAAATTCCACTACTCATATGTATATATATATAAATTTATAAAAGCATTGTTTGCTTTTATATTATTATAGCAATACTATACCTTATTTATGCAGTTCTGTAATGCCAAGATTTTTAATATCTTTCATAATATTTTTCAATTTTTGTTATAAAAATATAATTTCAATATGAAAACTTATACCATATAACACTCTGTTAAATTTAAATCAATACTTTATATGTGTCATAATAACTGGGATGTATCAACGCATGAAACACAATCAATGTTTTCCTTGGTCATTCCAGAGGAACAGGAAATGCTGAGAATTTTGGTGTTTTACTTAATCTCAGACATTAAGTAGGTGCTTTTCTTTCAGGTCAAAACAAACCAGACTATTCCAAAAGCATCATATAAGTCTGCTTTCTTGTTTTCTGTTTTTTGTTTGTTTGTTTGTTTGTTTGTCCTCTTTAAATGAATTTGATTTCCAACCTTTATTTGCTGCTTTACCAGCAAAGACTCAGAGTGTTTAATTTTTGTTTCTGTTGTTTCAGTACATCTGAGAACCCATGGTGCCACTGAGTTGACACACCCAGAATTTCAAAATTAAATTTAAGATAAGATATACTTGAGATTATTTCTTTTACGTTTTTAGATTATAACTACATTTTCTCTCTTACTTTTCCTTTCTGCCTACTTTCCCACATATAATGCCTTAGTCTCTTTCAACTTAATAGACAATTTTCATTAATTGTTTGCACATATATAATCCAAAACACAATCTACTTTGTTGGTACAATGTTTTCTGTATGTATGTTTTCAGGGCAGACTACTTGATATTGGATAAGCAGATATTGTAATTATTGCTGAGAAAGACTACATATCCTTTTCTCAGGATTTCTTAGTTGCATGTAGTTCTTAGTATAGGTTTAAATTCTTTGAACTCTCTATCATTCCCATTAACATGACTTCTTGTCCTAGTTCTGTTCCTGTTTACTCAGTCATGATGGTCAGAATAATGGAGATAGTTTTCAATACTCCTAATAGACATAATCATAATTTTTTTCATTCTTTGAAATTAAATGTATTTATATCTTTTCCCCATCCCCCTTTCTACCCCAACTCTTCCCAAGTTACCTACTTTGATCATTCTCAAATTCATAGCCTTTATTTCACTAGTTGTCATTACATATATAATAAATTAGCTATATATATATATACTGCTAAAATATAAATATCACTTTCTTAATTCATATAAAATATACATACACAAAGAAAAATTCATATAAAAATACAGAAATGCAAAAATACACTTGAATTTATATGATACTATCACAGACCACTTTGTATCAGGTAACCAATTTGTGATTCTTGTGGAAGACTCTTTCCTTTAGCATCACTTAGTTGCCTAGTTCTTTGTCTGGATTTGAGGTCCCATTTTTTTCTGTCAATATTAGATCATCTATCAATGTTCTTATTGTTCCCAGGTGAAAATACTTAGATATTTCCTCTGGATCTTACAAACCTGAAGTGCCATTTTTTTGCTATCATCCCTGAATTTGAGATGCAAGAGTACTGTTGTAGAAGTATCAGTTCTGAATGGACATCACATGGTACTTGTTCTCTGAATTTTGAACATTGTGGGGTTTTGTAGTGTTATCCATGTGGTAGAAGGGGGCATGTTACTGAGGAAGGGTGATATGTGCCTATGGTAAAGAAAGTAAATATTAAGAATGTAGTTTGAAATTATGCCAGCTTAATAAAGTGGAGAGTGTATTTACTTCTCTGAGATCTATGACTTCAGTCACCTTAGGTGGTTGGCTAGGTTTCCAATATTAGCCCTATTCTCCCTCTTATTGACATTAAATGTAGTCTAATTAAAGAGGTATTGATTTTCAATAATATATGCATGTCACTATTTTTGTCCTTAAGGATATAGTACAATTTCCTAAGGATACGTTACAATGTTGGTCATTGTTTTAGTTCATAAGCCTCATAATTAAGTAGGAATACTGATAGTATTTCTCCTTTGAAAGTGTGTTAGCATCTTCTGTTACCATGAAAGTTCATTATTAAGAAGGAAATTTTCAGGTCCTCTCTGAACTTCCAATTCCTGTTTCCAAAGTTTTTTTTTTTAACAGTAGGGACTTACCTTCTTTGAGACAAATAAAGGAAACTGGAATTACTTATAAGTTTTCAGAAATCCCTTGAATATTCTTAAACAAATCTAAAAAGAAGACTTCCTATACCTGAATCTTTTTGTTGTTGTTAAAAAGTATATGGTCTTGGGGGAAGCACTGCCAGATGAGATAGAAAAAAATGTTATATGTGTATAAATATTTGTATGTATTATATGTAATTTTAGTAGGTAGATATTTATATGATTCTTCACATTTTTCCAGACATATTTACTCTCAATTTACCTTCATCTTACATTTTTCTGTTAATATCCTAGATGTATGTGTGTGGTAGAATAAAGATGTTATCAAGAAAAAAAATGAAAAATGGGGGCAAAATGTGTGTGAGGAGAGTAAAGAAGTAGAATGAAAACTAACACTAAGGAAGTTTGTAAAAGCTGTCTTTAAATGTTAATTCATAAGCTCCCAAATTATGCATGATTAAGAAAAGCATAAGTACAACCCTGAAATACATGGAAGAAAATCTTGTTCCTGGGAGCTACACGGTGAGAATGCAAAAGCCCAGTGCCAAACATTATTTATCTCTCTTCAAGTTATTATTTAAAAGAGTCTCAGAAATCACCCCCCTGAAAATAAGGTATTGATATTATCAGTATTTATCTCTAACCAGAATTTGATGCTGAAACTACTGCCGAAAGCATTATACACTGATTATAGAATATGGAAAGTTTAAGTTTATAATTATTCTGAAGCTTCCTCTCTGTTAACTTACACAGCCTAAGAATGTGCTCGGCAGACTTCTGTGCGAGAAAAGTCACTGACAGTCTTACTCAACTGTGAACACTGCGAGCTACAATAAAGACTGGGCAGGCTGTGGCAGATATGTCCTTGGGTCCAATATTGGCATAAATGTATTGGGAAAAACCAACAATTTTGTGATTGTATTTAAGGTCTGTTCCACAGGAGGAAACTAGTGCCCGTACAGTAAAGCCTACCAAGAATTGTGTCTGGGGAACTCTTGAGCCCTTCGGAACAAAGGTTCTGCAACGGTTGCCAATCAGGTCTAACTCTGATGGTCCATCTCAGCAGATTATGTGAGACTGAAGATGCACATTGTTGTGCTCTATTCACAGAAATTTCACCTAATGATAAGGACTTTATTCCTCCACAGATCCATTGGTTTTGTGTGACTTCACCTCTACCAATCATCCAGGAGTAACTGTGAACTACTAGTGACCAAATTGTTGTAATTGCCTGCTTTGTGATAGTGTAATCAGCTGCGATGTCATTCAAAATATATCAGTCTAGCTCATAGTTACTTTTGCATTTTATCTTTGGAATTCTTATCATCATGTATAGAGTTGGCATCAGAAAATAAATAAGCCGAAAAAATCTTAGGGACTCCAGCAAAGTGGAGCTTTGAGACAAAAGAAAAATGCAATTAGAACGATGCAGCCATTATCTATACTTAGGTCTTCCTCCATGTTGCCTGAGTGCATATACTATTCTGGAATACAGTAACTTGTTCTTAACCAGTTTGGAAAACCATTCTTCTCTGTGTCAAAGATATGCCAGCCGTTTTACCTGATGCCCTAGTTGAACAGGTTCGCTGAACTATTGAATTAAATATTATTATTGTCTTGATTTACAATTAGGATTAAAGCTCAAATATTAATGAAACTTATAATGGATTGATATTAATGAACTATGAACTTGAAAAGATAACATTATTAGCAATGTATAATCCATTTGAGTAAGTGTGGTTTACATTTCTGTTGCTATATCCACAGATTTTTATATTATCTGGAATTTGGTTAAGCAATTAAGATTATATCCTCTTATAATATGCATTAATATTTGAGCTTCATGTGTTTTCCTATAAGTTGACACAGGTAAACAGAAAGTTTTGGTGGCTACTTTATGTTTAGATAATCTTTCTGTTTGTTTCTCTGTCTTGTTTTTCTGAGAATTAATTCATGAAGCCAAATGGAGCTCATTGTGAGCATGAATTGTTGTCTCTACCAATAAGTTTTATGAAAGAATACTCTTTGCTATGGTCCAACAGTTACAAAAAATGACTAGTCCAATAATAATACAGTCTTCAACAAAAAAGTCCGTAATAACAAGGCACCTAGCTTTGTCAAACCCTCTTTATTTGCAAAATGTATATTGGATCTTGCCAATAATTAAGAATTTTTTAAAATACAGATAAATTCCATTCATGTTTTTCATTCTTCATATTGTTTCATTGATTTTAGTCGATTGTTTTAGGAAGTTAACATGTATTAAATAGATAAAACATAGTTTTTCACAAAGATTTTAATACACCAACACTCCTTAAAATACAACCATGATGCTGTTACTTTCAATCCTATTGATAGCACATTTTATGCACAAACCTTTAAAAACATGAAGGAATAAAAAAGGCAATCTGAGCAGAATGCAAGAAAACATTTTCTTCTGTGATAATAGTGTAATATAACCTTCATTCGCCTTGCAAAAGCAGATAGCATTGTCCTGCCCATGTTTTTTTGATAGGAAATAAAACGTTACATTACTCTATTCTAAACTGAACCATTTAGAAAATCTACTACTTCAGAGTCACATATTTTTTCTTTCTTTCTTTTTTTTAAGAATTTGACTTTTTATCCCAGGATACTATTATTGGAAACAATAAAGCATACCATTGTAAGATCAACAAGGATTGATATGACTATATTCTCATAAGTTAAAAAAGCTAATCTGTATGATAATTAGAGCATGTTAATTATTCTCTACCAGCAATCCCAAAATGCTAATGATATACAGCAGGGAATTAACAGAAGTTACTGCTCAATATTGCATGACTTTTCCATTAAGAATAATATGAGAATTTGTTAAATTATAGAAAATGAGAATAATGAGAATGGAATCTTAAAAGGGGTTTTTGTTTCCGGTCAGGCCGCAGCAGAATCATTAGAAAGGGTTCTTAGTGAGTGCCGCAGCATGTGTGGGTTCAGCAAGCTGGAATACAATGGGGAAATCTATATGCTTTTGTTTTTACAACTTAGAACAAGACGGTGTATTCTGGCTCAGCTAGCAGAAGTACAGTAACCTTTCCTGAATAATACATTTGCCAGAATCGGCTAACACCATTTTACCCTTTTCTTTAAATCTGTTGGACTGATATAACAATGAATATAATGTACCGGAGTCCCAGAACAATCTGAAGAGCTGGAGAAGGCTTTATAGTTGGAAATCATTTTTAAAGACAGAAAGCCCATTATATGACTAAGACAGCTGAGACATAAATATGGTAGGGAATTGAGTGGTTTTAATTCCTTCATATGAACCCATAGTGACAACTTTTCTTAGGAAAGTTGTAGTGTACAAGAAAATGTGTTACAATAGATCATCTCATTGACAATCACCCCTATGCTATTTTGTCTGTCAAATATAATGCAAATGTAATAGGATTGGATGCTACAAAGTATGACAATTAATGTATGTTTAGGAACATAAAGTTATAAAATATGTTTTAAATAATATGCAAATAATTTTATCTCAAAGAAAGAAACTGCTAATTTACTTAAGCAATTGTTCAAAATTTACTATTATAATATGCTATATAAAAATTAAAACTATTTTTTGGAGGGGAAATAACAGAAGAGGCAAGGGGAGACTATATCAATAAGCAGTGTTTGGCATGATCAATCATTCAGAAACTTTAACAGGTAATTGAATAGATTAATGTATATTCATTTGCTTTTGTACATATGCAGGATATAAAATTAGGCATGTTTTAATTGTTTTATTTCATTGTACTATAGTGTATTTTTTGTACTTTATGTTGTTTTAGAAATTCTAATGCACAGCTAATTGACATCTAATATATACAGGGCACACTTATATGAGACCATGACCAGTCTATGGCTTAAATATCAGTTCCATTTTCATTTATAGAACAGATTTTGGGATTTAATTTTCCATGCATTGAGGAGCTTCAGATCCACTGGAAAAACATTCCTGTTTTGCTTGTGACCATCCTGTTTTTTCTAATGTAGTATTGAGTTATTGCCACCTCCCACTTGCCTCATTTTCCTCTTTAAAATCTACTTATGACAGTCTGGCCTCATGATTCCATTTACAGAAAGACATTTTAAAAGCATCCCAGTAAGTACTATATCACTGAAATTACTCCAAAAACAAAATTATTGGAATAAATATATGCATTATGGCCAAATTCAAGCTGCTACTAACTACACATAAGCAAGCTGAGCAGCATCCTGCATAATATCATTGTACTCAAGGTAGGCAATTCATTCCTCTGTAAATATATTTAAAAGCATCCTCAAAATAATTGTTTCATAGTAAATATACATCTCATTGCTTAATGCTCTCCTGGTTATTATTGTTTGGCTTTTTTCCCACCATAGAAGTTTTTAAAATATTTTCTTTCTAACATACTATCATATAACATTTCCAAACAATAGATTCAACCAATCTAACCCAACTACCCCATAAAATTTGAAGCAAATATGCTCACAAGGTATTCAGATGAACTCCCTAAGCATTTAGACTTTACATACCACTTTATTATATCATCTGCTTTCCCACTGCTTCACTGGAAACTGCTTTCAGGACAGAAAATCAGCACAGACAGTAAGAGGAGCCCACTTATCAGACCCAGATTATTTTCACAGTGGAACTTATTATGAGGTAGACTATGCATACCCTGATGAAACACAAAAAATAAAGGTGTGCACAGAGACCATGGAGAGTGTTGTTTGTTGTGCTGAATACTGAGTACCAGCAGTTGGTGAGGGTATGGGATCTGATGTACACTTTGGAAGACTTTTAGAAAATGATGGAAGCTATGGCTCACATTCAGCAATGACAACCCAGCCTATATTTTTGTGGGGTCTGAAACCCAATTTCACATGGAATTTTATCCCTGGTATTTAAACTAGTTCCTCCTGACAAGTATGGAATTTAAGAAATCTTGAATTTCAGAACAAGTTTATTTATCAAAGGGTATCTGAGTGTTGTAATTATGCATGGGACGTAAAACATAGGGTTGAAGTGAGGAGTGTTAGTGATAAGGTTTATGCCATAATTTAGTACATAATGTTGGAGGTCCAAATGAGGAGCAGAAGGATGGACGCTTTAAAACTAACATAATCAAAATTTTGTGCCTTTTTGGATGAATATTTTATTCATTTATTTTCTTTTAGATTTAACACAAAACTCAATCTCTGTATGATGTTTTAAAATGTCATTAGTGTTTATAATAGCTCTAACTACTCTATTAGCTCCTTAAAAGCCCAGAATGATATTTGAACTGAATAAGATCCTTACACATATTGTACTTAAGAAAAAACAATTAGAAAACATTAACTAAATTGTCAGAGATGAAATTTATGTTACATTTTGTTTTATCTCTTATCATAAACATGTAACAGAATACCTTACTTTTGTTTTAGCTAACTAAAATATGAATAACATTGATGTTATGTAATATAATCAAGACCCCCAATTTATGTGACGCTAAATGATAGCTATGTACAGTAGCTGTAACTGGCAATCATTATTTTTTAAGGGATATATTTGGAAAGAAGACAAAAAAAAACTGATGTTTAGACTTTAAATTTTTCTAATTTTCATGTTCACAGACCCACAGAGAAGTCTCAAGGCAAACTTAACAATAAATCTTACTTTTATTTAATTTAAGACTTTCTAAGTTTGTTTGACATGTGACTCTGAATAGGTGTAATATTGAATTCCCAGTAAATGTTGGAGTACACAATGATCATTCTAATCAGAAGTTTGCCTAAAATAATTCAAAGAATGGCTGCACAATAATTTGTAGCTGTACAGTACTGGTAAAAGTATGGTTAATTGGAGCTTAAAGTAATTTTTAATTAACTGTCTCAAGAGAAGGTAATTCTTACATATGGTCTAGTATAACTATCACCAACAAGTAACATGTATTGATTAGGCTAAATGTAAAGAAACTCCTGTGTTGACATCATAAAGGAGTCACACACTGATTCAGTTCTTGTTTAGTGGAAAACTTTAAGATGTTTCTTGAAATCAATTAAAAATTACCATAGTTCATAAAT
>LOJH01040666.1:0-14567 GCA_001685095.1 Ellobius talpinus
CATTTTATTAAAATACATGATTGACAGAATACAGACAATTCTCCCGCACCATGACAGGGTGTAAAACCACCTCTGGATGTCTGTGAGAGAGGTTCTAGATCGCATTAAGTGAGTGAGAAGAAACACCCTAACTGTGGGGAACATCATTCCATGGGTGGGGGGGTGGACCCTGTCTGGAGAAAAGATGGGCGCCACCCTTCACCTCTCTCTGCTTCCCGACCATGGCTGCAATGTGACTTGCTCACTGCCTCATTCTTCCACCATGGTTTCTCCACCGCGATGGACTGCCCCTTAAAACGTGAACCAAATAAACCCATCTTTAACCTGCTCTTGTCAGAACAGTGAGAGATGTGACTTGTTGTGGAATATTAGTTTAAGCTGTGTTACATTCATTTATGCTGCGGAACATTTGTTTAATGATGCAAAGATGTGTTGTATTCTTTTATGTTGCATTTGTTTAACTCTGTGAAGCTGTGCTACTTTGCCTGCCTAAAACACCTGATTGGTCTACTAAAGAGCTGGAGGGCCAATAGCTAGGCAGGAGAAAGTATAGGCTGTGCTGGCAGGCAGAAAGAATAACTAGGAGGAGAAATCTAGAAAAAGGAAGAAGGAGCTAGAAAAGGAGGAGAGGAGAGGAGGACACTGGTAGGGGCCAGCTACCCAGCCACACAGCCCTCCATGGAGTAAGAAGTAAAGAAAGATATATAAAATAAAGGTAAAAAGCCCAGGGGCAAAACATAGTTAAAGAGAAACGGGGGATGATTTAGTTTAGAAAAGCTGACTAGAAACAAGCCAAGCTAAGGCCAGGCATTCGGAACTAAGAATAAGTCTCTATGTATTTATTTGGGAGCTGGATGGCATGCCCCCCAAAAGAGTAAGCAAACAAACAAACAAAAGCCAGCTACAGTAACTAATACAGATGAGTGAAGAAATGGCTGAGAGCTGGGTCTACAAAGTTAAGCTGGATGCATGTAGGTCCCAGCTCTGCCACCAATGAGTGGCTTTGTGCCTTGGTCTTTCCTTTCTGAAAATGTAGCAGTAATGTCTGCCTCCTGGGATTATTGTGTGGGCTATATTAGTTACTACCTATCAGGAGCATATTTGCAGCTCTTGTTGATATCACTGTAGTAATCAGGAAGGAAGCGGACAGGACTTTCAAGCCATGTCTTCCTTCCACAGATACTGGTGGAGGCCAGGAGGGGCAGCTCATGGGAGAATCAGGCCCTGCCTTGCAACTCAAGGGTCCTCTACCCTTCTCCGTGGCTTCTCCTTGCTTATGATCCAAGCACCTTCCAGTTCAAAGTGCCATTATACCCAGAACCCTTCTGTGGCCTTGATGCTTGTCACATGACCTCACTCTGGGAGTTCAAAGGGAAATACCTTCTAGCCTTCTTCCACACCACTGGTTGGCCCATGTAGATCACCCAGGGCAAGGCCAGCTGTCAGGTTACCCAGGGTGTGGCTGAGGACCGGTAGCACCCATGTTCCGTGTGAGCTGGTTAGAATGGGGACTTCAGGCTATCTAGACCTGTTGGACCAATAGCCCTGTTTTAACAAAACCCCAGGGGATTCATAAGTATATTAAAATCAGTGAGGCTCAGGACTAGAGCAGAAAGTTTGGTTCAGAAGATAAATCAGTAGCCAGTTGCACAGAGCTCTTAATAGATCCCATCTGTGTTAGCCAGTTTTTCCATTACTATAACAAGATACCCAACTCTATGAATTGTAAATTTCTAAATTATAAAACTTTACAATCAATTTAGAAAGAAGAAAGGGCTGAAGAGATGGCTCAGCAGTTGGGAGCACTCGTTGCTCTTCCAGATTAACTGGGTTCAGTTCGCAGAACCCACATGCTGGCTTACAACTGTCTTTAGCTCATGTTCAGGGGGATCTGATGCTCTCTCTCTTCTGAACTCCGTGGGTACCAGGCATGCACATGGTGCACATACATGCAGGCAAAACGCTCAGACACAGAAAATAAATCTAAAGCAAGACAAAACCTTAAAAAAAAGAGGAAAATATTAGCTAGGTATGATAGTGCAGGCCTAGAATCCCACTACTTAGGAGGCTGAAGTAGCAGGGTCTCAAATTCAAGGTCAGCCTGGGTTTATTGCATAGCAAGCAGTCTAACAAAAACAAGAAGTGGAATCTGTCTGAGTTTATAGTTTCAGAGATTTCTGACCACGGTGGCTGAGGAAGCCCCTTACCTCACAAGGATCAGGAAAAAAAAGAGAGAAAAGGATGGCCAGTGTCCCCATAGCCTCTTTGAGGGTGTGTATATCCCCAATTCACTTCCTCCTACTGGCCCAGCTCCTCAAACATCCCTCTGCCTTCCAGGAGCATCCCATGCTAGGGACCAAGTCTTGAACTCAGGAGCTCCAAGATTGGGAGAAACTCCAGATCCAGATGATGGCAGCATTTGAGGTAGAAGAGTAGCCGGGTGGTGGTGGCGCACGCCTTTAATCCCAGCACTTGGGAGGCAGAGGCAGGCGGAGCTCTGTGAGTTCGAGGCCAGCCTGGTCTACAAGAGCTAGTTCCAGGACAAGGACCAAAGCTAAAAAGAAACCTTGTCTCGAAAAAAAGCAAAANAAAAAAAGGAAAAAAGAAAGGTGGAAGAGTATAAAATCAGGATGTATATTAAGAATTTAGAGTGAGACTCTGAGCCACACCCCTGCCTCAGTTGCTGGTAGACCTAGCAGTAGCGTCATCACACAGGCTTTGTATTAGTTGCTTTTCTGTCGCTGCGGTAAAACACAGTGACCGCAACTTCTATGGGGAAAATTTGATTTGGGTTTATGGTTCCAGAGGGGAAAGAGTCCCTCGTGGTGGAGGAGTATTGCCGCACGCAACAGGCACGGCAGCAGCAGAGAACTCACATCTTGGACCACAGGCTTGAAGCAGAGAAGGGAAACTGCAAGAAAGGAGGGGTCGTAACATCCCAAAGCTGCTCCCAGTGACCAACTTCCTCCAGCAAGGCCACGCCTCCTAAACCTCCCCACTCTGCCAGAGCCTATGGGGACCATTCTCATTCCAGACGCTCTAGGGTTCCTGACATTTACTATGCCCAGCAGATGCCTGCCAGCCTCACTTGGTACCAATACACCGGCCTCAAAGAGACTGGGGCCTCTCCCTTGCCGTGACCAACTCCCGAGGAGGCCGGGAAGCAGGGAGAACGACTGGGTTTGTTTTAAACCTATAATTGAAGGCTGCGTGTTAACAACAGTGTCCTCTAAGCCTGGGGTGCCAAAGCCAGTGTCCTAAATAAGGAACAAGCAGTCACTCATTTCCCGTTTTGCTCTCAGAGGAAGAAAGCTGAAGCCAAGTGGGGAAGTAGCCTGCCAGCCTCTGGCTGTGGGCTGTCTTGAGTCCTGCCTGCCTCCCATAGGAATTGACACACTTGTCATGGGTAGAGGGCTCTGTAGTGACGGTTCACGCCTGCTATATTGGGATGGAATGTCCACAAATGTGTATTTTCCCTCTGGGCAGGAGACTCAGGGGACAGCACACACACAGACCCTCTAAGACAATTCCTTAGGTTGCTTGTTGGAAAACCCATTTCAGACCTGCTGATACAGGGTTTCGGGAAAGGCAGCCTAGTCATGAAATTATCATGGTTCTGGAGCTTGGGAAAGTCTGCAAGCCACAGCTCTGGATGCTGAAACGGTCCAGGACTCTGCTCCCAAGATATCTCTCTGTATCCATAGGGATTATCTCCAGGATCCCAACATTGGAAAATGAACAAGGCTTCTCCATAAAATGGCATCACAGGGGTTAGAAAGATGCTCAGTAGTTAAAAACACTTTTACAGGCACAGGGGTCAATTCGCAGCATCCACATGGTGGCTCACAACCATCTGTAACTCTAGCTCCAGAGGGTGAGATATCCTCATCTCAAATCCTTGTCTGGTCTCCAAAGGCACCAAGCATGCATGTGATATGCAGACATATACACAGGCAAAACACCCATCTACCTATTAGTGCCACTAATTATAATTATTATTTAAATGGCATCATGTGTGCATAGAACTTGCACACATCTTCCCATAACTTCTTTTCTACATTTTTATGTGTCTAATGTGTATGCATACATGTGTGAATATGACATGGTATACATGTGGAGAGGGAGAGGTCAACTTGCAGGAGTAGGCTTTTTTTTTTTCCTCACCAGGCTAGGCGGAGAAATCTGGTGGACAGCAGATCCTATTACCTGCTGAGAATACAAAGTAACTGCTGTGGGCGCTGCTGTTTAGTACATTGTTTAAGGACTAATGACAAGAAAGAAAACAATTCTACCATATCTTTAACACAGACAAGAGTTTCAAACACTTTCCTATCTGCCTCTGGTTACACAGAGATTCGGGATGGGTACCTACAGTCGCCTCTCAGACACATGTTAAAACAGATTCAATGAAGACCTTTGACTTTGGGGCATCACTTTGGCTGGGGACAATGCCCCACCTCAGGATCAGCTTCCAGTCCATCTGGGGAGAACTCCCAAGCAGTTGTGACTGGGCTTGACCTTGGTCCTCAGTCTTGGAGCAGAAGCCTCCAAAATACTCTCATGGTTCTCCCACCTGCCTGGAACTTTGGGCCATCCTGCTCCTGACACCCACCTGCTTTTCAGTCAGAGCTGGAGATGTAAAGTGTGAGACTTTGTCGAAAACAGTGGGGAAAGGATTTTCCCCTAGGTGTGTGTTCTCTGGAGTCCTAGTTTTCAGTCAGACACAGTCTCAGCTGAGGCAGGAGGATGGCTTCAGTCCACAAGTTTCAGACCTCCTGTGCAACCCAGCAATACTTCCATCTAAAAACAAAGCAGAAACCACAGTTCTGATTTTCTTAATTTGCTAAGGTCACGTGCCATGGTGATGCTGCAGGCAAGTGGAATGGATGGCTCACTTCTGGAATCAACGTGGAACCTGATCCCAACCCTCCATAGCTACATCCACATCCAGGCCACCACCTGAAGATGGGGTAGGAGGTTGTTGGCATGCAAGGCTGGGGTCACGAGTAGTCCAGAATCTGCTCAGAAAGCTGGGACCACATAGCGCTGGAGTCTCAAGCCCTCTGAGTACACCCCATTGTGCAGAATCTGCTTGCTTCAGAGAGAACCCAGTGAGAATTTCAAGATGGTGCCTCCAAGCACAGGCTACTGCCCAGCCCAGGGCTCTTGGGGCAGCTGTGCGGGTCACATTGCATGAACCTGGCTCTGTCATCAGCCCAGAACGCTCCTTCCAAGAACCTTTAGCATTGTCTGGTCTCCCTGCTGATAAAGCAACAGGCATCTGTCCTTGAGGTCCTCACCCACCCACACCCAGAAAGCATTTTCTTCCATTTCATGCTGATGACTGTGGCCCTGTCTGTGTCCTGCGCCTGGGCATCATTGTCCTTGGGTACACACTTGTCCTCCGACCCACTGCTCCTTTACTGTCCCTCGGTCTGCATAAGGCTGTGTGTGTGGCCCCAGCGAAAGGGTTATCTGGTGTCATAAACAGAATGGTAAGCCTCTGTTGGGCTGGCATTCAGAGCTGGGTCAGACCTCTTTGAACTTTACCACACACAGCGTGTGCCACGCCCTGTCCCTAAGCTCTCAGCGCTCAAGGAGCCGACCAACAAACGACTTTCCCACCCTTGCCACACCTTTGCTCCATGGAATCTTCCAGATCTTTTCTGCTTCAGTTAATCTCCCAGTTCCAGGCCTTACGCATTTCATCCAAGTCCTAGTTCTTCCCAGAGGCAAGTGGGTCTCTGTGAGTTCAAGGCTAGCCTGGTTTGCACAGTGGCGAGTTTACTGAGGCCCTGTGAAACTGAAATCAATCGTGAGAAGAGGCGTGGAACCCATCAGAGGACCTCTGTGACTCCACAGGAAGAAAAAAAAATCATAGAAAGGGGAGATGTGTGAAATGACATCAAAAGATGAAAACACTTCTTAGTGTGTGTACTAGACACGTGTGTGCACACTTGAGTGTGTGGGTATGTGTGCCTGTATGCTCAAGTGTGGCGGTCAGAGACTGACATGCCTCCATCTATTGACCCCAGCATACTTTCTTTGAGACAGGGTTTCTCACTGGAAAGCTCATATTGGCTAGGCTGTCTGGCCAGTGAGCCCATGCCCTAGGATTGCAGGATCAGGGCGTCACACCCAGTTTTGCTCATGGGTTCCGGGGATCTGAACTCAGGTCCTAGGACTTGCATGACAACATCTCATCACTGAGCCATCTCCTCAGACCCTGACCCAGGCACTTTTAGCTGATAGTATGTCATGCCAAAATTTTCTTATTATGGGTGTACAATCTTTTTAAAAATTGGCCGACAAGATGGCTCAGTGAGTCAAGAATTTTCTTATTATTTATTTATTTATTTATTTATTTATTTATTTATTGCCAAGCCTAATAAACTGGGTTTGATCTCCAGAACCCACATGGTAAAAGAAACATCTCTTGAAAGTTGTGTTCTGACATTCTCATGCACACTTGCAGGTGAGTATACACACACACACACACACACACACACACACTGACTAAATGAGTATAGTAAAACTTATTTTTTAATGTTTTATTGAGGGTAAGGGCGTGTGTGTGTTTGCAGATTGGCTTTTTATAGAAGAGCTTTAAAATGGCCTTCAGAGAAAAGCAGGAGTCTGCCAGGTAACAAGAAGCAAAAGGCTCCGGGCCCCACTGTGGGATGCTGGGACCACGAGGAATGAGGCCAGCAGGAGACCAGAGAGCTGAAGAGCTCGGGATGAGGGCATGGTAGTTAAGCCTGCCCACCCTTCCTTTCCTGGCACACATTTGCAGAGCACCAATATATGCAGATGCTGAGTCAAGGGAGCGAGCAGACCGACCTCCAGCAGGTCAGGAGGGACAAGAAGAGGCCAGTGATGCTGATGTGAGAGATGCTGCTCAATGAGGTTGCAAGCACAGGGCACAGGGCACCAAGGATAGTCAGAGGTCACAGGAAAGCCAGCTGGAAGGACTTCAGAAGTCATGTCTGCACCTGCTGGGGACAGCCCTGGGAGGTTCTTGAGCACAGCAGTAAGGGCAGGGGCTAATTGAGTTCTAGAAACTATGCAACCTAGCTATATTGATCAAGGTTCTCTAGACAACTTAGACGACATGGCTGTCTTACACGAGAAAGGCAGAGAAGAGCTGGAGAGATGACTCAGCGGTTAAGAGCATTGGCTGCTCTTCCAGAGGACCTGAGTTCAATTCCCAGCACCCACATAGCAGCTCACAACTGTCTGTAACTCCAGTTCCAGGGCATCTGACCCTCACACCAATGAACATAAAATAATAAAAATAAAATAAGTTTAAAAAAAATAAAAAACAAAAAAGAAAGAGAAGCCAGGAGTAGTGCTCACACCGTGAGGCTGGATGCCTCCCTCTACAATCCCACCATGTCTCTGAAGGCCTAGGGGATTTCTAGAGAGCCACTGATCTTCAGTCCACATCGGAAGTCTGCAAAAACCTGGTTCTTACATCAGCAGAGGCATCAACAGTAGCAGCAATAGGGAGATGAATGTGGCACAAGAGTGGCAGCAAAACAGGCAAACGCAAAGCTTCCCTTCATCTGTGCACTGCCATCAGAAGGTGCTGTCCACAGCTCGAGCGAGTCTTCCCACTTCAAACAATCAGATCAAGCAAATCCTCAGCGGAGCCCCAGCAGCTTGCCTTCTCGTTGATCTTAGGTCTAGGCAAAATGACAACAAGATCAACCATCACGTTGGCTTAGGCAAGAGGGAGTCGGGCTGGAATGGAGCTGCGCTAAGAGGAGCAAGGGCAAGCTGCTTGGCTGGAAAAAATAAAGATGAGGGCTAAGGCAATACAGCGTTGTAATTTGGGGCCTGGGAGAGATGAGGTCATGATAAGCGGAGGAAGCCTACAAAGGACCTGTGTTGATGGATCATGAGACTGCAGGTTCTGTCTTGTTTGAGACACCCAAGTGAACCTTGGCTAGCAAATAAGGAAAATCTGAATCAGGCCAGCTCTGATACAGATAAAAGTGTCAGCCTATTTAGGAGTCCAAGTGTCAGCCTACATCATAGGAGTCCATGTGTCAGCCTATGCCATGGGAGTCCAAGTGTCAGCCTCCGTCACGGGAGACCATGTGTGTGTCAGCCTACGTCATGGGAGTCCAGACAGTGGCCTTATGTGTGACAGATCCAGGTACTCTGGAGCCGGCTCCAGAGTCTAGCTGCCACACTCGGCTTCCTCCCTCCCTGTTCTTTCATTGTCCAGCAGGTCTGCAGTACAGCACTGATGGTGACCACACCAGGTCACTTTGATACTGAATTAGCTGTGCAAACTGAGAAACTTGTTCTCTTGAGAGACCAGGGGCTCTTCTTCTTGCCCAGTCTGAACCAGGGCCCCATCTCAGGCCACAATCCATTCCTGTAGTGGATGAGTCAGACATGCCTCCCTACCTGGAAAGATCAGAAGAGGGAGACAGACTAGTCACCCCTCCCAGTCCCCAAGTTAGAACATTGGTATGTTGACTGAGCCTTAGACTTAGTTATTTTTCTTTTCCCAAGAGATGGTTCCCAGGATTCAGTCCTCAGAAGACTGGACCCCAGGATGTGTTCCTAAGAAGTGGTCCCAAAAAGGTAGACCCCAAGAGGATGGAAATCAGGAGGTTGGGAATTGGGCCCCAGGAAGGCTATCTCCAGGAAGCAGTCCTTGAGAGGAAGTGACCACCCAGAAGGTAGTCATTAGGAGGGTGGTCCCCAAGAAAAGGTGGCACTGTAGCCAGGAAGGGGACGACTGTTCTCTGCGAGTCCTCTAGGTGGCGCCACTGAAACCTACGGAGCTGCTGAGAGCCGCAGCCAGGAGTGAGTCCTGCAGGAGGTGAAGTAGTTAAAAGTCAGTGGAAAGCCCTGGAAAAGAGGTCCTTCCAAAGGAGGTGGCATGGAGCCACCCCGTCGGCTCAGTGGGTGTGGGTACCACCCTGCCATCAAGCCTGATGATTGATTCCAGGGTCACCACGATGGCTCGGTGGGTGTGGGCCCCTGCCATCAAGCCTGAAGAGATTGATTCCAGGAACCCACCTAGTAGAAGAAAACAACAGATTCCCACCAAACTCTCCTTTGAACTCCATACACCAGCTCTGGTATGCAAATTACGCAAACACAAAATATGTTTAAATATAATATTTTTTTTTTAAAATCAAGAGGTGACTCCAACAATGTCCATTATCATCTTCCAGATGGGGAAGGTAAGGCTCTCCTTTTATTTCTGATTATGGGGAGAGGATGTAAAGTCTCCCCAACTTAACCTATCTAAATACTTCTGTCCATTTTGCAAAATTATCACTTCTGGGCCGGTAAAGGGACTTACGACCAAGGCCAACAAGCCTATCTCTTGCATCCACATGATGGAGAGAACGGGCCCACAGGCTGTCTTCTGACCTCCCCTCCACTTGCTTGAAGTGGCACATGCATGCACACAATAAATGTAGACAAAAGAAAGCTAATCATTTATAAATTAGGTGCACTTGCACAGGTCTGTAATCTAAGCACTCAGGAGCGTGAAGCAGGGTAGCGAATTTTAGGTCATCCTGGACCACAACAGTGAGACCCTGTCTCAAGACAAAACAAAAAATGTTAATCACCTACAAGGGTGACATGGGGGCTCACCCCCATTGGAGGACCTGTGGAGTGGGGGCTGGACCCCTCAACCCTTTATGAGGTCTCCTGTAAGCCCAGCCTGAGGACGCTCATCGTTGAACATTTCCTCAAATGGTCATGGAAGTTTGGACACATCATCCTTGTGATGTGCCACTCTTGTGATGTGTCACTCTTGTCGTGTGAATCTTTCTTTTTCTGAAAGGGAAGTGGGCGATGGAAAACCCCCATAGCGATTTGGGCTGCGGCCTGCTGTGGTGATGCTGGGTGCTGGCGTCCTCTGTGGGCCTATTTTGGAATTGCACCTCAACCAATAGACTCCAGCGCAGTTCTCAAGTCAGACTCAGAGTCAGACACAAGTCAGACTCAGAGTAGAGTGAACGCCTGCAGGCGGTCAGGGATCACTAACCAATGGGTGTCTGTTTTGTGTCTCATAATCATGCCACCTGTTGGGTCCTGAGTTCAAATTTTGGTGTTTATTTGTTCGTTATTTGAGATGAGTCTTACTATGTTGTTTGCCTTCTTTGGCCTCTAACTCCTGAGCGCAAGCATTACCTGTGTACTCAAGAGCTTGGAAGGTGCAAACATGTTCATTTGAATCTTAGATAAAGTGACCGTGAAGTTCAGAAAGACAAGCGGGGTGGCGGCTGCCCTGCTGAGATACAGCAGCATCCTGCCTCCACAGCGGCTCTTTCAGAGTTTTTTTCTTTGTGTGTTTGTTTGTTTTGTTTTGTTTTGAGACTCTGTGTAACAGCTCTGACTGTCCAGGCTGGCCTGGAACTCACAGAGATCTGCCTATCTCTGCTGGGGTCAAAGACCTGTGCCATCAGCATGCATCTTTTCTCTTTTCTTTTTTGAATGCAGGCTCTTGAGCCAACTCTGTGAAATCCCAGAGTTTGACTTAGGCTGGTGGTGTAGGGAGAGGGGTTGTTTCCAGGGGACCCAGATGCACATGGTTCACTGGCAGGGTTGGTGACAG
This sequence comes from Ellobius talpinus, assembly GCA_001685095.1. Taxonomy (NCBI): domain Eukaryota; kingdom Metazoa; phylum Chordata; class Mammalia; order Rodentia; family Cricetidae; genus Ellobius; species Ellobius talpinus. Next base: position 10,595 of record LOJH01040666.1, read on the forward strand.
CCTGGCTCTGTGTGCTTGTGTCCTGGACCAGATGCAAGGCTGCTTCCTTCAGCCAGTGTGTTGCTCTCACTTCCTCCCACACTCACCACCCACCACCCCAAATGTGCTCTTCCCATGAGTCTCTCAACGATATCATTGGATACACCTGGGAAGGGGGATTGCTTTCACCTTTGACCTCCCAAGGCCTGGCACCCAGCAAGATTCACACATGTCTGTAAGTCTTTCACATCAATTTATTTCCATCCAATTTGATCCAAAGCAATTCAACTTGGTTCCCAATAGCATGGTTCAAGCTCACAGCGAGTGTCAGCACACAGAAAACAGCCCGAGAGCCAGCGAGGGGAATCTACATTTGTAGGAAGGAAGCAGTACTGACTCCGGTGTCTAGCTCAGCCCCACCAGTGGGACTGTGGAGTGGGGGCGGGGCCACTCAGCCCTTTATGGGGCCTCCTGTAAGCCCAGCTGAGGATGCTCATCGTTGAACATTTCCTCAATCATGGAAGTTGCTGAATTGTGTCCAATGAAGGAGAGGTATGCTAGCTTGCTTCACAGAGATTCCTCTGTCTCCGCCATCTTTGTCATGAGGCCATAGATGATGTGGGGACATGAAAGCCCACTGACCCAAGTGACCCTAGAGCTTGGTCTGAGGCTCCTCCATTCCCAGCTGGTTGGGCTCCTCCCCTCCTCCACACTAGCTGTCAGAGCCGCTGGACTTCCTGGGAACACCCCACCCTGAGACAATACACAGCAGCCACAAAGCCCTGGTGACAGCCATTTCCAGCGGCGACGCCACAGACGGTTCAGCTGGGCATCTGGTGCTGTCCTAAATCTCACAAACAGCAAGCCGGTGCAGAGAAGACATCCAGGGACCACCGGTCTAGGCAAACTTCCGGAAGCAGTTGAGGCAGGCACGTTATGCACCTGAGACAGCAGGATGGCCGAGCTGCAGGGTTCCCTCAGTGTGCGTCCTTCTTTCTGCGCCTGAAAGAACAAAGGAAGAGGGTGACCTAAGAGGCTGCTTGACATGCTCTCGGCCACTGCTCCGGTGTCCAGAGCTTGTGGGATGGGGCAATGGGGCCTGCGACCATCTTAAAGGTATCTTTCTGCCGCTGTGTGAATCCGAACACTTCACCCGTCAAAGAGCCAGGGACTCTCCCCTATGAAGACTCAAAGAGAAAAGTCTAAGCCGGGAGGTCAAAGTTATTAAAATTGGCCCAGAGTATGAGCCCCTCCCAGAAAGAAGGTCCAATCAACGTGTTTCTTCACTGAGATTTAGTCACTCAGGCTTCAGGAGGGACCTGGTGTGAAAACAAGCTTCACCACATTGCAGTCTAGAGCAGAGGCCACAGCGGACTCAAGAGCACTATGGATTTGCTCTAGAAAGCAAATCAGTGCCTGACCATTCTCATCCATTCATCCACTCAATAAATTTTGAGTCCCAGGCTCCAGACTAGGAGCTGTCGTTTGTCACTGTCCTAGGGAGCAAGAGTAGGTGCAGCACACACACCTTGAGAACTCAGAATGAGTGAATGAAACCCTGTGCCTGCGATTATGGAATAGACAGCCACCCTCCAATACGAGGCAGAGTTCAAGAAAGCTCTGTCACAAGGTCATGAGTGGAACTAACGAGACAGCTCAGTTCATAAAAGGCCTGCCAGGCAAGTGTGGACCAGAATTTGGATCCCCAGACTCCATGTAATGCTGGGTGGACTCAGAAGGGACAAGAATGGCAGTCAGAGTGGATCAATGCTCTGGCAGCACCATGGGCAGGGGCCACGACCACCACTTGGGGACACTGGCATCTGGCATGTACTTTCTAAGCAGGCAGGAACCAGGTGTATCGGCGCACACCTGCGTGGGCTGGGCAGCTGGCAGCGTGGCTAGCTACGTGCACAGGAGCAACCTGAGATTGCTCGGAGACGGATGAAGGGAGGATGAGAGAACTAAGCCTTTTAGACAGGTCACGGTTTGGAGACCAAAGTTCAAGCACTTCTGTTAGCGGCGGACACACACAAGGGGGAGAAACGGGAAAGCCACGGTGGGCGTTCGGATCAGCTTTCTATCAATGCTGCTGTTTTTTTTTTTTCTTTTAAAAAAGTGAAGGTAAAACTCAAAGACTTAGAACCTTCATTGGATTAACTAGTAACTCTACTGCCCCTCCTTGACAGGTGACGAAACAGGCGGAGGTAAGTCAGGGGACTAGAGGAAGCTTAGCCGTGCAGTAAATGGGTGGGCGGATTCAGGTAAGGGTTCATCGCAGCAGCTGAACCAGTTAGCGCACCATCAGCCAATGACTGGAAACCAACTGCTCTGTTCTCATGACGTCACACACATAAATGAGAGCCTGTCCGTGGCAGGTAAGGCAGAGGCGTGGTTGGCTTGCTTTGCTCAGCCTGCTTCTCTTGGGGCAGTGGTTCTCATCTTTCCTAAAGATGAGACCCTTTAATGCAGTTCCTCATGATCGGGTGACCCCAACCATAAAATGATTTCCATTGCTACTTCATCACTGTGATTTTGCTACTGTTATGAATTGTAATGTAAATAGCTGATATGCAGGAGATCTGTATGCCATGACCCATTGGTTGAGAACCACTGTCTTGGGGAGATGAGATGAGATGAGATGAGTCTAGAGGGCACATACTGCCTGTGACTGGCCGCGCTATGGATGGCCTGTGGGGGAAGGATGTGTATTACAGCAACCATCTTCCTATACTGACAAATCGTTCTAGTAACCAAGGACATGTCACTGATGTCTTTCTTGATAAAGCAGTATTTTCCATTCTGCTGCAATGTGTAATTTGGAGTGGGCACATCACAGGCATGCTGTGAGAAGGGCCAACTGGCCTAAGTAGTGTGTTTAGGAGAGAAGTCTTCCCAAGTTTCTCCAGCTTTCAGGCAGTATGAACCAGCTAGCAGGCCCTGGGAATGGGTGGTTCAGTCATCGCCATACCCTCGATGGGCAGCAGAGGGCAGCAAAAAGACATCTATGCAAACTGACTTCAAGGGAGTCTGGGATACCTCCCAAATTAAAATGTTTTGTTTTTAAACTTTTTATTTTTGTTATTGTGTGTGTGCATGCGTGTGCATGCATGCACCATGGTGTGTATATGATCAGAGGACAACTTTGTGGGGTCAGTCCTTTCCTCCCACCGTATGGGATCCAACTCTGACTTGCTGAGCCATCTTGCCTACCTAGCAGTACCTTATCATTTGGAAGCTCCCGAAGGGCAGAATAGAGAAACTGATTTTTATACACATTTAGAAATGTGTGCATTTTCTTTGTATTTTTGTTTGCTTGTTTAGTTTTTCTCAAAACAAGGTCTCTCTTTGTAGATCTGGCTGTCCTAGAACTCACTCCAGGCTGGCCTTGAATTCAGAGATTCACCTACCTCTGCCTCCTGAGTGCTGGAATTAAATTAAAGGTGTGAGCCACCACTGCCCTGCTTTTTTGTTTTTATTGAAATTTAAAATTTATGGTTTGTGTGTGTATGTTTGTGTATGCAGGTACGTATGTGGAGGTCAGAGGCCAAACTCTGTGAAGTTGGCTCTCTGCTTCTCAATTCTGGTTTGTGCAGCACTTCTTTAATCCTCTGAGCCATCTCAATGGCTCTAATTAGGTTGTCTGAGACAAGGACTCACTTTTTAGCCCAGGCTATCCTTTAAACACCCAGCAAGCCTCTTGCCTCAGCCTTCTGATTGCTAGGATTTTTACTGTATCTGTGACCAGCTGGTATTTAGTTTTAAATATTAGTGACCACACTAATCTTTGGAAGCAAACAACGGAGGGGCTAAACTTTGACCGTTTTCTTGTCCCTCTCCTCCCGCTACTGTCAAGGTTAGTGGGCAGCTTGTGCTGTCTGTGAGGGGTTAGTGATTTTTGCTTGGCATCATTTGGTAATGCCTGGTCATTAAGCACATAAGAAGGTATCTGTGGTTACAACTTAGTTTAGAAACAAGCTTTTCGTACTGAAGC
>LOJH01040666.1:14740-25702 GCA_001685095.1 Ellobius talpinus
TTGCACAGCAATTAGGAGGCCTTGGCTGCCATTTCTTGAAATGAGCAGCAGTCTACACTCCAGATCCCATCAGCTCTTTGCAGAGACTCAAGGTGCGGGCAGCTTGCAAGGTCCTGCCTGAAAACCCCAAGCACGGCATTCAAACGCCTCCTCTCCCCTAGGTTTTCAGTGGATGGTGACCAGGAGGGAGTTTTGGTTTGGAGGGAGCTTTAAGTGGAAGGCAGCACAATCATACAGCTGCTCGGGATACACACACGAACCTGTGTTTGAATCTCAGTTTTGCAGCTTAATAGTGGAATTTTTTAAAAATCAAATTAACTGGAACTTTTAATTTCCTTATTTGCAAATGTATCATAGTGTGGCTGTATAAAGAATTCATATCATCAAACATCTGCCACTCAGGTACTATTTGAAGACTCCATCTAGTGACTTTGTTTTGGTTGAGCTGGGTGTGTGCAGTGTGGGGCCATGTGCATCTGAGGCAATGGATCTACCACTGAACGACATCCCTAGGCCTTCAACAGTTCTGGTCCTAAAGCTCACATCTCATATGAGCTGGGGCAGGGAGGTGGCACTGAACTGAACGTGGGGGCTGGGCCAGTGTAGAGCGGACGGGAGAATGGGACATTGGCAGTTCACAGCAAGGATGACATAAAATACCTTCAGGGGCTGTCTGTGAACAGTTATCCCGACCTTCAAACAAGAAGTGTGATAACATCTTTTAGGTATGGCTCACTTTTCTTTTTGGTTACAAGAAAGCTATCTGTAACTGCTTTGAGGATCACACTCATCTTTAGAGGCCCAGATAAATTCAACATTCATATTTATTGCTTTCATTATAAAATATAAGCACTTTACAAACATTTTGAAAAAGAAAAAATAAATTCCACCGCCCTAGCACAGACAGCATCAGCATCCTAGGTTCTCCCTAGACTTAGCATTTAAAGTTAATCTGAAATTTAATACTGTTCCAAGCATTTAGAAGTAAACATAAAACATTGGCTCTTATAGTCCTTGTTTTTTCTAATTCTTCGGAGCATGCTCTTCTTTCAGAGAAGGCTGGAAGCATCAGTTATAAAGCCACATTCTCCAGGTTTCCAGCCGCTGCCAAATGATCTTTGTGTGAGGAACACAGTGTGACTGTGAGGAGCAGAACTTGGGACACCTGGTGCTCCTGTCTCATTGGGTGTCCAGGTGACAGCAGGTTGAACTGGCTGCTTTGTGGTGTGTGATTATTGGAAGCCCACTCTTACTATCAGTGAGAAAGGGAGAAGGGTAGGTCTTGGTACCCTCACGTATCTTTTATGGCCATGATCTGCAAAGTCAACAGCCCAGCAGCACACGTAAAATGTGTGTGTGTGTGTGTGTATGCACATGTGTACACGTGAGCACGTGCAGTGCTGGGGATGGACCCAGGGCCTCACACACCCTAAACAAGCTCTCTACCACTGAGCTCCATCCCCAGATCTTTTCAGACAGGATCTCATTAAGTTGTGCTGGCTGGTCTTGAAATTCACCTTACAGCCCAAGCAGGCCTAGGAGTCACAAATCCTCCTGCCTCAGCCACCTGAATAGCTGGGATTAAAAGCCTACATCATCAAGCTAGGTATAAAATTGTTAGTCCACTTGACAACACTACTTTGTTGTCTGGAATGGCAACATTTTTGTATGTAGAGAATGCGCTAACTTTTAAAAACATAATTCTGAGAAAAATAATAATCAAATTTGTAACTTATTTTTAGACAGGATCTCACTACATAGACCAGGCTGGTCCAGAACTCGTGAGAGATCCACCTACCGCTACCTCCTAAGTGCTGAGGTTAAAGGCATGTGCTACCATGCCTAATCTATTGCTTAGTACTTTAGGTTATCACAAGATATTCCAGCGAGGCTCTCCCGGTCAGCTGTAATGACGGGCATACCTTGGAAACAGAAGCAGAGCAGTTCCAGAGGTAGCACCTTTACGTCCTGGGCTCACCGGACTTAGCACGGTAATCTTGATACTCATGGGAATGCATATCGAAGTTGCATGAGAATTACTGGTTCATTACTCCCATTTTCACTGAACAGACACAAAAGACACCCAAAGAACACCTTCAGACATATCACCATGGAGAACACGCTCGAGCGCTTCCTAATGAACCTGCTTGAAGCACACTGCGGGAAACCACAAGCGGGGAAGCATTAAGTTAAAATTAGCAGCTCCAAGTCTCCTTGCAGGGAATCAGGAAACAGAGAAGTGATGCTTTGAATCAGAGGTATCACAGAAGCAGAGAGAACAGAAATCTAATGTTCATTCGCAGCAGAGCTAGGGTTAGCTGTCATTCATTAATTAAGGCTAGACAAAAGGGGAGCCGCGCTGCTCAAAAGTGACCCAAGAGCTGCAGAGGGCCATAGAACATGCTATTGGCCTGGGGAAAGAGACTAACAGGTCACAGCCAGTTAGAATGCCCCTAAAGTAAACAATTTAAGAGTGAAGAACCCAGGACTGAAAACCCACCAACATGAAACGGTGGTGGTGAGAAATGATCGCGTGCTGAAGCTAGCTATCAGCCAGCAGCACAGCTCTGGACGGGAAAGTGGACTTAAGGCTGATGGAGAACAGGGAACTGAATGGAGATGGCTCTGGCCACGTTGAGTACCACGAGACCCTAGAAGAGTAGGCTTTGCCAGGGCAGAGATAAGGCAGAAGAAAATTGAAATGCTGCAAGCCTAGTGAAGGGAAAGCAAGGAAACAGCACAGGGGACATTCTGACAAAGGAGAAAAAGCAGACACAGTGGAAGCAGGAGGAGCTGCAGGACTTACGATGAAGCTTTCACGAAGCAGGCAAAGTCGGAGATGGAGAGGATGGTGTGAAAGGAAGAGTCCATCTAGGGATTGAGAACAGTCTACTACAGAAAGTCCTCCAGAACCGTTAAGGTTCATACAGTCCTGAGGGTTGTCACTAAGACACAGGGGAGCCTACTGTGTGCACAATGAACACACACTCATCAAGGGATGGATTCCTTACACCTCCAGTTGAGTGACAGGCAGCAACTGAGCACAGAAGTAGGTGTTCCAGACTCCCAGAGGCTGTCACATGGCTGATGACTGAATGAACATGAAGCAAGGACTCGATAAATCTGACTTGAACACCTTTATTTATTGGCACTAGGAACTGAACTCAGGTCTTGTGCACATGAGCCAAGCGCTAAACTCTATGAACACCATTCTTCAGTACTTCCCATCCTCTTGTCTAAAATGCCTTCAGACTGCACAGGACAACCTTGGGTATCCTTAGGAATGCTGTCCTCTACCCTTGAGGCAGAGCTGGCCAGCACATGCCACCATACCTGGCATTTTCATATGGATTCAGGAGCTCAAACCCAAGTCTTCATGCCTGCCACGCCATTGTCAACTGTTCCCAGTCCGTGCTGCCTTTTTTCTTGAGACATTGTCTCACTATGTAGTTCTATCGGCCTAGAACTCATTAAGTAGATTAGGCTAACCTCAAACTCAAGAGATCCGCTGGCCTTTGCCCTTGATGCTTCTTTAGGCAGTAAGAGGTCTCCACCTAACTGAGCTAGAGACTGTCAATACACAAGTACTGGGCTCACAGTCTAGCAGATGTGACAACAGGACAACTGTCACAGGCACACACAGTAGTCTGTATAAAGGAAAGCAAAGAACAACACAGCACAAATTACATCTCTGTGCCTTGAAGATTAAAGACCTAACCTTTGGGCTTTCCAGGTACACTGGATTTTCTTTACAATGTCTTACTGTGCCTAAAGAAAATCCAAACTGGAGAAACTAGATGAGAGGTCTTGTAACCCTAGACCTGTCCCCACCTGCCTGTGTACTACAAACAACTATTACATCTCTAACATGAATATGGATAATTCAGCTAAAAAAATCCAAACAAACTGCTTTCATATTTTTGAAACAGGGACTTGCTTTGTAGCCAGGTTGGACATTCTCATGATCCTTCTACTTCTGCCTCCCCAGTGCTGGGATTACAGATATGCACCACCATACACTGTCAGGAGACATTTTTTTTTAAAAGATTTATTTATTTATTATGTATACAGCGCTCTGTCTGCATGTACACCTGCAGGGCAGAAGAGGGCACCAGATCTCACTACAGATGGCTGTGAGCCACCATGTGGTTGCTGGGAACCGAACTCAGGACCTCTGGAAGAACACCCAGTGCCCCCAACCTCTGAGCCATCTCTCCAGCCCCTCAGGAGACATTTTTTAAAGAATATAAACTCTTTACTAGGGAGACATATAAAGCATATTTTTTAATGAAGACTCAATGTTAGGGTATTGTGGTTAACTGAATTATAAAAATTAACCAGTTCAAGTAATTTTATACATACACACACACACACACCACAAGCGAAGTGTAAGGATGCATTTCTGCAGTGCCTATGAGCTAAGTGGCAAGTGTGTTCAATGTGTACATGGTACACGCACATGTTGGACATTCAGTACCAAAAACCATCTCCACTTTCTAGCTGCTGGATTCTGGAAAATGAGTATTTGCAAGCTGCCCAGATGCTTGGTTTTATAAAATTTCCATGCTGCCTGGAGTACAGGGAAAGAACACAGAGGTTTTCAAAAGAGGTATCTCTGAAGCCTCCAACTCACTTAAATTCAGTGACTTTTCCCCACATACTAAGTGAGAACAATGTTCACCAGACAAGCTTCCTTCCCTTCCCACTCCCTTACAAAGGCAACCACAGGGGACCAGCTTTAGTATGTAGTCCCTACATAATTCCACCATCTAGAAAAGACCCCCAGAACTTCAGGGAGAATCACAAGTCTCAGTTTTATGCAAATGAAAAAGTAATAAAACCATGTAAATATCAACAAAATTAATACCTGCAATCAACTATTGCTTAGCTATCTGCAATAATTGCTAAGCCCTATTCTCTCTTCTTAGGAAGTGCTCTGCACAGGTGGTTTTTTTCTGGAACACATATGAGAATAACCATGAAACCCAACATCACACATACACTACTACCAGGAAACATGACGCTAGGTGCTCTTCACTAGCTGAGTAACGGAGGACTAAGAAATATAGATCAAGTATATGGACTAGCTCTATGGTATAAATGCCGCCCACACTGTTAAGTGCTTCGAATGCATCTAGAAATAGTCTTAATTTAAGCTAACATACAATTTTGGAACTCAAAAACCAAGGGTCTAGCCTATCAACCTCTTGATGAGAGTTCTGAGCTAAATTTGAATATTTCACGCCACACAGTAGGAATCCAAGACCATCCTGAGCAAGGCTGTAAGACCCCATCTAAAAACAAAAGAAAATTCATGACTCAAATGCACTACCAATCACATTTTCCTTTATCCCAAGAGTATGAACACCTTTGCACTACAAGAGATGAATGCTGGATGTCCTTACATGAAATGACATCTACTGTACCTCCCAAATCTTAGCAATACTGTTCCAATATTGTATCACTTGCCTCTCCCTACCAATTCTAGGCTGATGTTATTCCACCTACCCAAGCTTTATTTTCTGTTGTCACTGCTACTCTCAATTCTACCTGGTTCTTTCCCCTTTGGCTTTTACAAATTCTCACCACTCCTAAAACTCCTCAGGCAACATTGCAGGGGACAGTTTATCAGTCCCAAGTCCCTTACTACAAAACATGATTCAAATGATGAAGCTATACAATCAGAGTGGGATCCATGCTTTATGACACATTATTCTCAAAGGTCTGGGTCACATGTTTGATACACACAATCCTTAAATTCATTTAACAGATTTTGAAACCCACTTGTTCAAACAAGATAAATTCTGGAACTAAGGCTGATGATGCAAATGACTATATTGAAACAAAAAAGAAAAAGCGTTTCATCCAAGTATTTACATTTTAAAAAGACATTTAAAAGTAGACTAATTAAGTGTGCTTGAACAAACCATGTGTGGAATTGAATTCCATTCCTTATGGAGTTAGTTTCTGCTAAATACTTACTGATGCTATAGTAGGCGCCTGGCACTTGAAGACTTGAGTTTCAGCTGTTCCCAGTCTCCACTAAAAAGTAATACATTCTACACTCGGAGGCTCTAATCTGGGCCTCAGAAACAAAGAGCTGGTGTATAAGGCAAATTACTCAGGGATGAGAACGTGGCGGCTGTAAGTGTGGTTTCTGCAACTACCCATGTTTTTACCCAGGTGTTTAGTCAAACTCTACAGGCCATTTAAAGGTTTTAATTATGTATGCCTTACTGTAGTATATTACAGTAACTTAACAAACGCAGATATTCACAGAAGGTTCTGGAAAATGCTTGAGAATGAGAAGTGTACCCTATACTACATCAAGTTAAAAACCATACAGTTCCTCAGGCCTCAAAGCACCTTTTCAAAATAAACTGATTATACAGCTCAATTAAAAAACCCGCACACATTATACTACAGGCATAGAAAGTTTACAGTTCAACAATGCAAACACAGGCAATTTGACATTTCAGCCCCTTTTGCAACGAGATTGACAATTACAGAAGACCTTCTATCATTATTGGCTTTGGCTTACATCTTAAACAGCTTGGAAGTTCTGTTTCTGTCTATGTTTTGTTTTGTTGTTTTCCTGTAGGTGTATGGGGAAGGGATTGGACCTTCCAATGAAAATGAGAAGTCAGGAATAAAAGAACCCACTGAAATTACTACTTCCTTGTAATACACCAGGGAGAATATGGCTTAAACACAGAGCCAAGTCTCTTACCCATTCACACTCAATGTTAATGTCTATTAAGTCTGACAATAATGTCAAATTTAATTCACCAGCTTAGGCAAGAGTAACCTAAGGTACTGTTATCAAAACCAACTTAATTTTGGTCCCGAAATCTTAAGTGCTTAAATATTGGGAATTTTTCCACATTAACAAAGATAGCATGTAGGTCAACAATCAAAACCTCAAAGGATCAAGTTAAAAGATAAACCTTGTAACTATTTTAAATCTACCCAATTAATGTTTTTGTAGATTAGGATTAACTAAAATGTACCCTACCCTGAAAATCTGATCCCCTTGACAATTTTTCTTAAGATTATTTCTAAGAACAAAAAGCTCTGATTAAACCCAACAACAAGCAAAGAAGCAAGGAAAGGAGGTCATTCCAAAGCTCTCACAAGTCACATAGAACAACGGACAACACAACAACCCAGTTTGCACAAACATACTATTTTTTGTTTAAAAACAAAACAAACAAATAAAAAAACCAAGTGTTTTTTAGGATTTTTAGAATTATGATTTATATACCAATATCAATAGAAGTGTCAAGTTTCACAATTTTGTTGCTTAGAGATTCCAAATTCTTTGACTCCATAGGTAAGGTAAGTTCCTGAAGGTGTGCACACAGTAAGCAGCAGCAGACACCCAACAACATGCCTCTGTTGCTCAGACAGCAGCCACACCTGCCTGTGCCTTTAGAATGTAAGCTGTAGCAGACAGCAAGCAAAAGGCCAGTTTGTGCCATCAATTCAGATTTGATTCCAAGAAATAAACAAATTATTTCCTCAAAATAATTCAAGGCAGAACACCTAAAACTACACTGGCGACAAGTATCAATTGAGCTTGGGGTAAAAAATCAGAAAATATCACAGGGGAGGCACCAACAGCGTTTTGCTGAGCATTCTAAAGGCATGTTTCAGGTAGTCTGACAACAATTCTGGTAAGACAACTGGTCAGACACTCACACCCATATCACAGTTTAATGGTTTAAAAAAATTGTTACTTTAGAAAAATGAATGCAGTGCATTTTCAGCAAGATTATCGCCACAGACTCTGATTGCTCAGTCCACACATAAGCAGGAGTTGCCTTCTATGGTGATATGGCTTCTCTGCACTAATTCCCATCAGGCCGAAAAACATTAGGGCAGGGGAAGCACAGACTGAATTGTTGCACAAAGAACATTTACTCATCAGATCCCACTGATCTCTTCTGTGCCCGCTTCCTGGGCAGCCTTCTTGGAGAAGCTTTATCTGAAAGAAAAAGCAAGAAAGAAGCTAACTAACTCAAGGACATTTTGTCTTTTCAGCAGTAAACTTAACACACACACACGTACACACACACATACACCATGTGGCAACAAATGCCTCTTACCTAGCTCTAGGTTTTTAAAATAAGTTAAAAATATCTTTTAAGGGTAATACCAATTAAAATAAAATTTTCATACTTGTGTACGGAATGATCTGACAATGGGTGCTGTGCTATTGCGAACACTATACACATCCTATTATACACTCATACATGCAAAAGGAAGAATTTGAAAATACTGTACAAACCCAGGCATGGTGGTCCACACTCCAGCACTTGGGAGGTAGAGGCAGGAGGATTAGGAGTTCAAGCTAGCAAGGGTTACTATGAGATTCTGTTTCAAAAACAAACACAAAAGTTTAAAAGGTATGACACACTTGGAGCATATTTATGTTGGGCACTAATACCAGATTTATTTAGTATTTGTGGGTACATAAGTGTTGGCAAATACACAAGTTTAACCGGAAGAAGCAAGCAAAGGGCATTAGTACCTCAATGCTAAAACCACTCTGAGACACAGCCTTTCTTTAGAATTTAACAGAAATACATGGACTGTTGAGTTTCTTCTATTCTATGAAAGATATAGTCTATATGTTTCTTTTAAAAATAGGGCCAAGATAGGTATGGTGCTACATTCCTGCAATCTCAGTACCTGGGAAGCTGAGTTTGAGGCCAGCCTACGCTATATCTAATAAGGCTTTTTCAAAAACATGTTTGACATACCATTTCCTTATTTTCTAGGAATACTCTGTGCCAAGAATAGCTCACTGTGAAATAAGCGATTATTTTTTTCAAAAAGAATAATGAAAATGTATACGGCCTGGTGGATGTGCTAACTACCGAAGCGGGATGGTCATGTGAAACAAGGTACAAGGCCGGGTTGGGCAATGTACAACACCTGTCACCTCCTCATCACCACCAAATGTTATCTGCAGATTAAAAAAAATAAAAAACTGGAAAAAGATACTTTCACCAAGGTGTGAGGTTTATTTATGAAATGAAAAAGAATGCCTAACAGTCTTTTTCTTAAAAAAGTTACTAGGACAGAATACATTTTATAATAAATGTTTATCGAAAATATCTAAAGACAGCTGGGTGGTGGTGGCTCACGCCTTTAATCCCAGCACTTGGGAGGCAGAGGCAGGCGGATCTCTGTGAGTTTCAGGCCAGCCTGGTCTACAAAGCAAGTTCCAGGACAGCCCGGACTGTTATACAGAGAAACCTTGTCTCGAAAAACCCAGACCCAAACCAACACCCCCAAAAGATCTAGTAAGACTGAACCTACAAGTCACATAAACAAGGCCTCCAAGAGGGGTTGTTTTTCTTGCCTAAAAACTCACTTCTAAGCAAGAACACATTTTCCTAGTGAAGAAAACACTTTTTTTAATCTATCAGATTTTCCCCAAAGACTAAGAACTACTTTCTTTCCCAGGTGACCAATTTCCAGATTATTTTAAAAAATAAGTAAGAAGCTGACTATTTCAACTCTGAAGATTCAAAAAGCACCCACAATCTAACAGCCATCATTGTGAGCAGTCAGCGATGACATGTGACCATTAAATCCCAGTCACCTGGAGCATGGTAGTGGGGGAGGAGGGGAGGAGAAGAGTAGTCCAGGACTTTTGATGCCTGTTTCAGTTTCTGAATAAAATTCCATTAAAAAGACAGTCAAGCAGGGCAGTGGTGGCGCATGCCTTTAATCCCAGCACTCGGGAGACAGGCAGGCAGATCTCTGTGAGTTCGAGACCAGCCTGGTCTACAAGACCAGGACAGGCTCCAAAGCTACAGAGAAACCCTGTCTCGAACCCCCCCCACAAAAAAAAGACAGTCAGTTCAGCTAGCCTTCACCATGATGACCTGCTTAGGCTAGGCAGCAGACAGAAAAAGAAGTCTGTAAGATAGTACCTTGAGGTCATTTGGGTTTAGAAAAAAATTGTTTCAAATACCTCAACAGCAGAAAAAAGCATTCTGTTTAAATAAAAAGCAATCACAAATGTGTATCATATTTTTTTTCAGCTACCAAAGGAAAAAAAATTACCATTACTTCCCGTAAAGGTTTGGCGGGGGGGCAGGGAGCAAAATGAAACAAGCAAAGCCTAAGGAAAAAACTTAACTCTAAATTACCTAAAGTCAATATAGTTTATCTTTCCAGAGTAAACTTTAAACTATATGTGGGGAAAAAGAATCATGTAAGTGGAAAAAACCCTCACACCAGACTCCACAAGACAGACCTGCAAGTGCATGCACCACCCATTTAAAACAGGCCGACCAAAGCAAAACCACTTCACAAAAACTGTAACAGTTTAATTCTTCATTTTTACTAAGGCCAAAAGCATCACGTTAGTAGACATTCAGCTCAGTCTCCCCTCACCTAGGAGCCCATGCAGGTCAACTGCAGTTCATTTTTTTGGCTTTGAAGAGAGAATATCAAGTATAGAGCCCAGGAAGGTCCCCAAATGTGATCCTCCTGCATCAGCCTCTTTTGTACTGAAATTAAAGTTATTTACCCCCATATCTCGCTTATTTCTTTCTAAAATTAACAAGTGTGTGCTTATAAAGATTGATTGTGTGTGTTGTTCTGCAGGAGCTTCCACCTTGTTTTCAGAGACTCTCCCTGGTCTTGGAGCTCAACAGTAAGCTGGGCAGCCAGCAAACCCCAGGGGGCTGCCTGTTTCTGTGTTTCTGCCTCCCAAAGACATCCTACCACCCTAGGCTTTTTCACAGGTTCTGGGGCCATAGTAATGGTCTTCATGCTTATTCAACACACACTTCACCAACTAAACTGTCCTGTCAACCCTTTGAATGGTATTTACATAACAAATTTTCTTTATGATTGAAAAAGATTTTGTACACATTTAAAACATTATTTCTTAAAATATTTATTTATTTATTATGTATACAATATTCTGTCTGTGTGTAT